>JAYKAV010003066.1:72378-320862 GCA_035582835.1 Phoebastria nigripes
TTTTTTTTTTTTTTTTTATAATTTAAGCAAACTTTTTTTTAATACAGAATCTCAATTCAAATCTCTACTCCACTTAAAGACTTCTGGAGTATAAATAAAAAAACCCCAACAATAATAGGACATTGTTCTTCGCTCTTGAAATTCTATAACACCATATGTAGCATTAAGCATGTACTCAATGTAATGTTTATTTGTGGTGAAGAATTTGGCATTTCTGAAATGCAACTTCTGTTTTTTTGGTAGGAATGAAATAAAAGACATTTTAGAGTTTTTAGCTTTACGTGATTTACACACAAAACAATTTTTAAGCATCTTGTGCTGTGTCAGAGTGGTAATACACTTCTCAAATTTGCATCCATATAGAAACTGATTTTGAAATGGTTTAAGAGGAGTATTAGTACATTGTGGATTTGTTAGTTAGGCYTCTTTCTTCATATCTTCATTTGAAAACTCTTCTCCGACTTTTTCTAGAAATGCTGTGTGTATTCACATCATTAAAGAAACTTTGGAAAGAAACTTTGAAAAATCACAAAATGAACACGTAGTCAGACATTTGAAGAATCCCTGYATGCTGAAACTTTTCTTCTTGTGTCTTTGACTTGGATCAGAATTAACAACAAAAGTCTCCGCAATTCTTCCCCTTCTGAAAGACTGGCTCGAATTCATTAGTATTTTATTTTATCTTTCAGGATTAGAGTTTAAGATGTCAAATACAAAACCTTAACTAAAACCTGAGATCTTTTGGTGTAATACTCAGCRTAGATGGTCTGTTTCCTTTACTGTTTATAAATTTCCCTAAATTTATTATCTCTGAAATTTCAGTGTTTCAAAAAGGATGTCTGCACCTAGGCTATTACCAGCCAACCCTTATTTTCTGTCAAATTGTTCTGAATACTTTAAAAAAATCTGTTGTAATTAATGGTTGTTTGTCATCAGCTTAATTAAGAAAACKAAACTCTGCATAGCTCTTCTGTGTGTATTTTTCCTTCCCTGTCTGGGCAGGGAATTGCTAATTGCATAAAATCTTTCTGCATCTCTTTCAGTGTTGTTCCTCTTATGTTTTGGCTGCTCTTGTCCTGTTTCTTCCTGCGCTTTTGCACTGCTCGACCTTCTCATGTGAGTTATCACACCAGCCTCCCACTCGGTATTGTACGCAAGGCGTGGAGCCTTGACCAGCCACTTACTAAAAGGCTACAGCTGCTATCCAAGCTCTCGTTTTGAAGACGCCAGTGAGGAGCAATTTGGCAGATCTCTCTGCAATAAAATTAAGTTGTGATTGCATGCCCATCCAAGCTTTAATCTAGATATTGCAGGTAATGGCAGTAATGAAGATGTGATAGCATGGTCTAGCAACCAGCATATATCCCTGGTAGATTTGTACTCTCGTTTACATGTTGGTACTGTTTGGAGAAGCTCTGTAGACCTGAAGCAGAACTCATGCTGCCCTCAGGCCATTAATTTACACATACTTTTAGTTCTGCAACTTTTCTTTGAAACCATAGATGTGTGTGGGGTTTTTTTGTTTTGTTTTGGGTTGGTTTTTTTTTTTTTAGTGAAGAATTGTTTCATAACATTTGGTGGTAATTAGCCTGAGTCAGTCTTTCGAGCTGTGGGGGAAATCCTGCCCTGCTGAGAATTACAGAAGTCCTGTGGTTGATTTTTGAGGACCCCACAGTCTCATTCCGTTTTTCAGTAAAGCTTTTGTATAGGTACACAAGATGCCTTCAAAGTTTGCGGATGTGTATGTATTAGTCTGATGGCTCATTCTTTAATTTGACATCATAAATTTGACTAAGTAACATGTGCCAAGAACTTTTTAAAGCTGATGTTTATGTCGGATTACCTACTCTTCTGCTTGCCAGCGTAACTCTTCTTCAAGTAGCAGGTCCAGGCAGTCCTCCTGCCTCTCAGCACTGGGGAGAACATTGATAGGAAAAAGAAGTTTTTTGCCTGTGGGTATATTAAAAGGCTGGAAGAAGAAACAATGCTGCCCTCCTTCGAGGTGATCCTTCCTTCAAGAATCTGAAGCTATATTCAAACAGCAGGCATTTTCGCTCTGTGACAGCTTTGAGTTTGGTTCTCGGACCCAATGTGCTCATTTAAAGCTCCCATCAAGTTGTACTCTGCAGAAAAGAGGAGTCATGTTTCTGTGGTGAAGCCAGCCAGCTTTTTTAGGTGGCAAAGCTAAAACTGGCTTCTGAAACATAAGTTATGCAAAGTACATAACATTTAGCTTTACAGTTTATAAGTGCAGCACTATCTTCTTCAAAACTTCATTACTGATCAGTAATAGGCATAGAAACCCATGCTAGGGAATTTTGGTGGGTATGCGCTCTGAAGGGTTGCTTTTTTTTCCCCGTCCTCTGTTTCCTTTGCGTCTCACAAAGTGAGATAGTAATCTGTCTGTAATAAAAATAAGTAGGCCTGAGTTGCTTTGTTCCATGTATATTTTGAAATGCTGAATATTGATTGACCCTTCTTGAGATCATTAATGGCCATCATCAGCAGGAAGGGTAAGGTAATTCTAGTTGAACAAGTAAGTTTGCACAAGTAAAGTTACTACAAGTTAGTAAAATGTAAGGTGAGGATCGTTTCTTGGCAAAGGAATGAATTAACGGTGTACCTCATAAGGGAGCAGAACCAGTACTAGATGATGCATCGTGCTTTTTGTCCTTGGTGTTGCTTCACTGTGGTATGTTTATTTCTGACTGTTGGACCATCACCAGAGTTTTGAATCCTGTTCGCACAGGATGTCTGTTCCTGGACTGATTTTTTTTTTTTTTTTTTTTTTAATATAATTTTTTTGCTACCATATGTCAAATGTGCTAAGAACTTGAAGCTTGGTGCACTGCTTTCTTACAGTACCTAGTGCTTCTAAAAATACAGTAGCTGTAATTTAAGCACTTGATATGTTCTAGTCTGTATTTAGGCTCTAGTTTTGAAAATTCTTGATTTTTACTGAGAACTGTTACTTTATATTTGTCAAGAAGAAAGCACTTGTGGCATCTGTGATATCGCCGATTTAAATGGAAGGTTGCTATAACTGATCTTTTGAAGAAAAATTGTGTGTGTGCCTTAGCAGTCGACAGTGGGTTTCTGAGACTGTTACTCTTAGGTTTCATGGCAATAGGCTTTGTGTTCTGAAGCATGTGGGATGTTTGTGCTCTTTTGCAGCTCAAGAGGTGTAACTTCCCTAGAGGATAAGTTCTTGTTACAGAATCTGTATTTGCCATCATAGCCTACTGAAAGGAATGGTAAAATACAATGAAAGCAAATATAATTAAAATCCTGTAGAAGGGAGGGGAAATCGTTCTGCCTTCTTGAAAGTAAACCAGAATTTTCAAAATTATTTAAGTATACAAGTACAATTTAGTGTTTTCAGTTCTTTATTAGCTTTAAAAACTAAGAGATGATACTCTTAGCTTCATTTTCAGGGAAAGACATTTGGATCATCTTCATACTTTTGTAAGCGAAGCTTATGTTCTTTAAGGTCTGTTATATTGCTCAAAGTTGCAGGCAGAGTTAATTCAGGGTCTGTGGTCTTTGGCTTTTGTTGTTCCCTAATGTGGCCTGCCCATAGTTTAGATATAAAATGAAGATAAATGGGAGGGACTTCAATTAGAGCAAAAGATAGGCAAAGCAGTAGGGAAAGGCATGTTAAAGAGCATGTGGAAAAAAACCATGGAAATACACTAAAAAAGACCATGTGATTGAGTAATGTGCATGGAAAAATGCCTCTGCCTTTTGTTTCCTTTTCTAGCAAAAGGGAAATAAAATCAATAATGTTACTGTCTTTATAATCTCCTCCGCACAGAGAAGGCTCTGGCCCAAATCTTCCCATTCTAATTGCAGAATTGAGCACAAACCTTGAGATTACTTAATTACCCTCCCTTCCCCCCATCAGCATCCTCTCTACCTCAACCTGGAACTTACCTATTTCTCATGGTTTTACTGACTGTTGGTGGTAGGCATGTAAAGGACAAAATTTAATAAAATTATAACTGAAATTGTTTAAGGGTATGACTGAAATATTTAAAAGTCTGTTCTTGAAACTTCGAACCTTTCTGTCCTAGCAACAAAGTGTCTGGGGAATATGTTTGAAAGTGGACAGCATATGTTTTCCTGGCTTTTGTGCTTTAACAACAGATCATGTGTTTAAATGTCAGCATGACATTTTGATTTCTAGCCTGCATGAGGAAGATGACTTAGTCAGGTCAGCTATTAAGAAACAGCTATTCAACAAGGCTCTTATGCATCCTTCAGAGCAAGCTTTGACTGCGGCAACTGCTTACTACAAATGAGGGAATTTTTGTTTGTTTTCTTTGGTTTTTTTGCATTCCCAAAAGAAAGGGCAGACCTGGAAGTCTATAAACAGTAGTCGCTGGGTAGTGAGACAAGTTTGGGAAATACTGTAATGAAGGTAGAGGGGCATGTGAATCCATAAATTAACTCCACTGAAGTGGTGAAGTATTCAGAGCTTCTGAAAGTTGTGGAAATTTACTTTGCAATATTTAGCAGTGATAGTTTTTTATATCCAGATAGGATAAAAGCTTACTGAAAATGCCGTCATCTTTTCAGTACCATTCAGATTGGTGGGGTTTTTGTTTTGCTCTCCCCTCTCTGCTTCCCAATTTGATGTTACCCTGCGTCAAAGGGTTTCTTACCCAGGAAATCTTTAAAAAAAAAAAAACAAAACAAAACAAAACAAAAAAACCAAAAAAAAAACCAAAAAACCGTGACACCTTTGGAGTAAATGTTGAATTCGCTAGGTGGTGGTTGGTAGGGTTTGCATGTATTTTAAGCATTGAGCACCAGGACAAACTTCTGTGCCACAAGCAGAAGGCTTGGGCGTTTGAGAAGCATGAAATACTGATGGCCAACTGGCTTCTTCAAGGGAGGGTGGGAAGAAGCAGCATTTCCCAAGTCTCCCTGAAACGCCTGGCAGAGAAAGAGAAAATTTAGAGCTACCTTCCTTGTAAATGAAATTTTATTAAGCTGTGATTGCCATCTATGTCATACTGTAGAGATGGTTGAAAAACATGCTGATGCTCATTTCGTTCAGTTTATTGTCATACTGTATGGGATTTAAATGAGACCTAATAGAGTAGTAATTGGATTTGCAGTGCCTGTGTGACACAAAGGAGGATTCATGGTACTGTGCTTGGTGTGTTCTAGAGAGCAAATGCAAAAATGAAATCTCTTGTAATAAAGAACTGGCAACAAATGGATTCCTTGTATATATTCTTAAACAAAAAAAAAAAAAAAAAATTAAGCTGAAGATTTTTGTTCTAGGCTTTGCCAAAATGTTTCTGACAGCCTCATTGACTGCATGGTTCAATTGGAAGCTATTTTAAATAAACTCTGTTTTTTTTCATTGTAAGAAAATACTCACAGTAAAGTGTATTATTAACAAGTTTAGTTAAAATTATTGCGTCTGATATTCTAAGTTATGCTTTAACAGCAGAAGATGTGGTGGGTTACTGATTTGAATTTGGTCCAACCTAGTAATATCCGAAATTGCTGGCTTGCAAAGGGATCTCTCTGTGCATGCCTCTCAAAATTATTTTGAGTTTAAATGCCCCAAGCAGGTGAAGATGGTAGCTGGTCTTCATTGGCACTGCTTTGAATTAAGGCTATCTCGAGTTCTGGGGTGCAACCCTGCATTTTGTGTATTACCCATTTCTTTGAATTTCTTTTTGAATTAGCTGTACACTCTAGAACTTACCAGTTTTTGACTAAAAAGGCTTCTTATTTTCAGACTTTTCTGAATATCCTTAATGACTGTGCTCAGGAAAAAAAAAAAACAACCCAACAGCAACAAAAAAAACCCACCTCTAACTGTGTGAGTCTTGGTGTAAGAAGCACAGCCTGGAATGTGCAATCCTAAATATAGGCCCATTCATAATGAATGCTTTACTCTCTCCTGAATTTGATACCGTGTTGATAGCAGAAGCACTTGCAATATATGTACAGTGGCTTATATCCTTACCTTTGAAAGCGTTCTCTCCAGTATACAGACAGATCAGGGTTAGAAGCTTTGTCTAATTCAGAGTCTGCTATTTTTCATCATCATTCACTTACAGTTATTTAAAGGTTTATTTATCTATTCATAATGGAGATAAAGGTTTCTAGTTAGAATGTAGTTACTAACCAATATATATTGCTTCAGTTATTTGGCACGTGCAGTTTTTTCTTCAGTTTCGTAGCAGTCTCTTGAATAGTTTCATTTAAAAAACAGATAAACTTATATTTATCTGTAGTTTCAAAAGCAGTTATTTTAATATGCCTGCAAAGAAAGAAAACAAAAATCCTTGTATCTTTTTCTTTGTTGAATTAAAAGGCTATTTTCCCTCCCGACCTTGATCGTTGTCTGTTTTAAAACCACAAATAAACAGAATCCTGTGCAAGGTTCAGCAAACTGAATTTGCCACATAATTAAGCAGTAACACAGACACTTCCAAGGCAAAAGGGGAAATCAGTGGTTACAATGGTTTAAGGAGAGCAGCAAAACCAGCAAGAAATCATATTCTTGAATTAAAAGCCCTGGATACCATTTGTCACTGCTGCCTAATATTTAAGTGAGGGAGAATATTATTTTCTTTTATGTAGGTTTCGGATAAATTTAGTTCGTGCTTCTGGAAATTTGGCATGTTGTACTACTGCTGTTAATATTTTGTTGGGAAAAAGAAGTTTTGGAAAAATGGAAGCGGTAGTGGAGGATGTAGAGGTAAGCAGAAATCTTTTTAATTACTGGAGTCAATACATCTTTTTTTGAAGAGGTGAACCTGGAAGCTATTATCTTGGGGGGCAAATTTGGACAAGGTAATTGGCTTTGACCTTTTGCCAGATGTCTAACAGTTCTTTTTCCCCTCTCCCTTGCGTCCAGATAAATGTCATGCCTTTAGGTTTTTGTTCCCTTGTTCTAGTTTCAAGTGTGGAGCTGCTTATGTAGCTAATCTGCGCTTAAAATTATTTCTACTTCTAACCCCAGTAGGACTCTCTTTTGGGGTATTCAGACAGAATTGACATAATTGGATTTCTGCCCAGATACTGTATTTAGATAGCTTTGGAGATGTCATTGATTTGACAGCTGCCATAGGAAATCTTTGTTTTGACTATTGTTACAGGGCCTGCAATGTTTCTGTTGCATTTTCATTTGTAGTCTGCCACTGAATTGGCATGATTAAAATGGGTAGAATAAGACACCATCAAATGTGTACAAGACATGAAAGGGAGAAGATCAGTGCTGAAAACCTCAGAAGGTAGGCTGTTGCCAAATTTTATTTGGGTATTATGAGATTTTGGAATACCTAGTTATCTTTCAAACAGCAATAATAGCAGCGCCTGCAGCGAGGGCTGCTGTGTGCTGTGGTGGAACCAAAGCTGTGTTAACRTTTCTCTTCTTGTCGTCAACCTAAAGCAAAGTTTCTGGGGCGGTTCAGGCAAAAACTGCTTCAACGGTTTCTGATGATTCACTTGGAAGATAAAGCAGGTGTTTTGGGGGACTCTGTTCTTGAGAAGTAGTGATCCTAGAACTCAGGCGTTCGTTCCTTTTCAAGGATCTGAGGAACCTAGCGGTTTTGTTTTGACCTGCACATTGAAGGTGCTGACTTCGGGGACTGCCATTCTGCCATGTCCAAAGAGGACTGTCATGGTACCACACGTCACAGACTAGCACGTACCACTTAGCAAGTCGTGTAGGAATCAAAGCCACTTCTAAGTTCCAAGTGTTTTGTCTTCCACTTACCTTTGGCTCTTGGTTGTGAACCCCTGGTTATGGTAGTTTTGTACTTGAACCGCATGAAGTTTGCTGTTTTTCTTCAGTTGGGTCATCAGAGGAGACTCGGAAAAACTTCAGATCTGGAATGCCAGTTTTTCCCAGCCTTTGATATACAAATATACTGGGACAAAAATGTCTTGCTCCTCCTAAGGAAGATCATTTTCATCAGTGCATTTCTGAATTCTAACACTATTTGAGCATATTCCAGTTTCAGTAAGGGATTTTGTGTTGTGGTCTTTGTTTTTTTCCCCTCCCTCAGTTTTACTAATAGATTCCAGTTTAATGTCTGTTTATGTGAGTTCTGCAGCCCTGTGCTTTTCAACACGAAAAGGTAAATGAAATACCGAGTTTGAGTAAACAATAAATCTTTCTACTCTTTCTGCTGGTGGTGGTTGAGAGAGATTTCTTCAGCTTGCTCCCTCAGCTGAAGTCATTGTAGATTTCTTCACCTGAGGGCCAGGATGCCTGGACTTCTTTCTGCCACCCCTTCAAAGTGAAGTGGCTCTCGTTTATGCTGACAGTACTTCAGATGCAGTTTGCCTGAACAGAATAGGGCAGAGCTTGCATRCTCTTCAGAGTAAGATACTCTACTTGGACAGTAATGCCTACAGCATCCTTATATACACAGTGGCTGTGCACCTGGAGGGAAGGGTAAAACCCAGACACCCTCAGCAAACAGGCTCAGGTGCAGGGAGTGATTGCTGCAGCTGTTGGTGATGACAGCTTTTACAGTAGGTGGGGAGTGCCCAGACCAGGCCTTGTTCTATCAGCATAACATATCAAGTTGCCACTTTGCAGTTTGAGAGTTATCAAGAAGTTTCTGACAATGTTTTCCTTGAAGACATCAGTCAGGATCTGCTCTGTGCATTTTCTGCAATTCCCTGTATCTGCCTGGTGGTTTCAAAGACAACCACTGACCTTGACCTATCCCTCTTAACATCATCTTATCCATATATTTTAGCACCGAGACAGTAGTGGCACTATTATTTCAAATTCACAGTGCTATGTTAAATGTACGAATAGGAAAGATTTTCTTTGGACTAAGAAAGAATGAATAATTTACCAGAACAGGAGCTGTAATAAGGATTGCAGTCAGACTTTAACTTTGAATTGCCAGTGGGCTAAGTCTGCCTTACTTGACTTTACTGTATTAGTGATCTGTAGTCTCTCTGTAGCCCCTGTTACAGTCCATTTTCTGTTACATCTCACCCCAAAGCAAATCTTCTCTAACTGTGTATATGTGAGATTTATTTGCTTATTTTAAACATTAGTCTCCCTAGCCAAGAGTGGTAACCAGGTGTCTCTGCCTAGTGTTTCTCTGATAGTAAGTTAGCATTGCATCCTTCTGTGGTAGCTAATTCATCAGAATATGTGGTTTTCACTTCTCCAGAAGTTATCTGTGAATGCCTTTTTCCAGTGGAGGTGTGCATTTTCAGTAATTTAGATGTGCAGATTACTAGATTACTGTAAAGAGTATATTAATATAGTGTTTGTAGTCATCTTTCACAGCCCTGAAATCCACAGGTATTGAATTAAAAGCTCTGACTCTAGTAGAGAGGTTTGGAAGAACTGGTATGATTCAGTGGGTCATATATGTCTTTATGTAAAACATTTTAATGGCAAAGATGCAATAGGAAAAACAGATTTGTGAAGCAGCTGCTTGGGCTGATGAGTTGTTAACCACTCAGGTTCTCAAAGATTCTGAGCTGATTTTACTTAATGGAAAAGACTGTCATTGTGCAGTTTTTACGAACAAAAAATTGAAGCATTAATCAGAAAAAGGCTGAAGTTCCACTGGAATGCATTACTAAACTATATGTACAACATACTAATTTCTAAAGTGCTGAAGAAAGTTATCTAACTATAAATGCTAAAAYGTTTCTAAAAATGAAATCTGTAATTTGAATAATAAGGTATCCTATTAAGGAAAACAAAATAATTATCTTGTGTTCAAACCATGGCCTGAGAAKCTTGCTTAGTTAAGCGCTACCTAAGTTGAAGTCTAATCCTTTCCTTACCTTAAAGATACTGTGAGACAAAGTTTAAGAACAGCCTTGGTATGTATAGTTCCGTTTCTGCTTATCTATCTGCAATTATAATTGGTAATTCAGGTCTTTCAGCATACATTTGTAAGGGTTCTTGAGGTGCTTAGAGCTATCCTAAGCATAAATCAAGACCTTTGTTGCTTCTTCTATGTGGGCTTTAGGGATATTTATACATGTGCTTACATAGCCAGCTTGTAAACCCTTAAATAAGGAAAATTAGAAAGGTTGTGAGTTCCTATTCCTTACTGTAAATAGAAAAGAAAAAATTGGGGAATTGAGATAAAATGGAGTTTGAATACTTCACCTTTCACAGATGGCTCTTGAATAGGAGCGCTTAAAGAACCTGGGGCTATTTTGGTGGCACGTACCTTTGTTGTGAGCCTCCTTCAGCTTGCAGAGAGTGACTGGACAGGGCTTGCATTTATTCTGATGCCCGATTATCAGTCTGAAAGACAGGTATATGGGGGTTTTTGTTGGTCATGGTTTTTTTGTTTGTTTTTGAGACTGCAATATTACATTTCCTCTCAAAGAGTTTGTAGCCTTGCTGGGGGGAGGCTTCCTGGCCTCCCATTCACGATTTTTCCATTCTGCTTTGTGGGTTTTTTCTTTTTCTCATGCAGGGACTGCCCTGGAAGTTTGCAGCTCAGCATAATCAAATTTGAATTAGGTCAATATCAGTAAGCATCAAGATGGAAAATCCTGCTTAAGCCAGGAATTAAAAAAATTGTATATTACAGTGAGTTTAGGTAGTAATTTGGTATCAGTATTAGGTTTTTTAATAGCTCAGACTTTTGGGGGAAACTTCTAGCTGAGAGAATGTAAGAAGCATCTGATTCCTCTTAAAATAATGTGAATCTGTACATTAGATATTGTAGAATTCTTAGCAGATGCAGTCACTAATAGATGTAACCCTCCTCATTTCTTTCCAATTTAAAAAGATGCTAGTAGTGCATGTATTTGGATTGCAACTACAGAGGAAGCTGGCATTGGAAGTTGGTTTTTGAAATTCAGTATTTATTTTAAACATTGATATTATTTAGACAATCAACCACTTGTGTTTCATGAGTAGATTGGGAGCTGGTGGTTGTACAAGTAGATGTAAAAAACGTTCTTGTTTTTTGAAAATGTATCATGTATACACCAGAGTCTGCAGAGGATATGCATTTGACAGCAGGAGTTAAATGAGAATATAGGTCAGTGTAGCCTCTTTGATTGCATGTGGTTAAAGTGTGAGCCATTGCACGCTTTCTCTAACTGCGTTCCTCTCCCTACCACCCCCAAAGTATATGTTTATTTAAAAAAAAAAAAAAAGTTGTTTGAGTGACCAATGATATATGTCTAATCGCTTCCTCTTTGATACATCCAGCATGGCCGGGAGGTGTACTACAGCTCTTGCATGCCAGATAAGAGCACAGAGAAGATACACAACCTCCTGTCCGTGCATTGTTCAGAAGAGATCTGAATTTCTTAGGCTAACCCTTACAGCCTCTGGTGATGGCTCCAAACCTGGACCACTTAAAAAAGCCCATTTAAACACAGAAGTTTGTCTTTGCTTCAAGGGCTAGTCTCATTTTCACAGCTGGCATACAGGCTTAAATCTTTTCCAGCGTTTTAAGTATCTGGCAGTCTTTTCCGCATGCAAGGCAGCGAACCTGTTCTTGTGCCCCATTTCACTTGCTTCCTTGCCGTTAAGGAACCGCAATCTTAAGAGAAGAAAAGCTTAGTTGTGTAGAGTATATAACATGAAAGGATTTTAATTTYTTTGTTTGTTTTCAGAATGTCATACACATTGTAATGCAACGTTGCAATTTGCTGCCTTTTTGAAACCTTAAATATGATGTGAATCCAGTCTTACTTTCTGTTTTCTCCCTGTGTTTCATACTTAGTTTTAAAATGTAGTACTCAATGAATGCCTTGACTTATCCGAGTTAAAGAATAGTTGCGTATTTTAACATTACCATTCTCTTAGATTTAGAAGAAGGTAATATTAAGTGAGGTTTGTGAAGATATATATGACTAGGAGATTAAAATACTAAGCATATACTGGGGTCTTGAATAAACTTGGTGAGTTTCTTTTCCCTTTAAGCAAATTTAGGCATTGAGCTTTTGAGTGCTTAGGCTGATCTGTCTGCTGCTCCGTGGAACTGGAATGTGCTTGCCCAATTGCCTGCATAGTTAAAATATTTTGAACGTAGCCTATTTTGATGTAACTTCATTTGAAATATCTGACTAATGGAGAAGTCTTAATGGAATACTTTAATGGCCCAAAGTGGTTACCTGCAATTGCTCCAGCGTATTTCAGTCAATTACAAAGGAAGGCAATATTTAATGTTGGAGTGGAGCTAGATGGTGTAATGAACGGGCAGATTGCCAGCTTGATCTTCTCCACAGCAGAATTTGTATTAATGTGATGCTTTTCATTTATTCTCCAGAAGGTCACCAGTAATACATCAATTGTTGAATTTTATCATAGTTACCAGAGTCACTTGAATGTCTTACTACTGGAGTTAAAATTCCCACTCTGTGCAATACAGGTTTATGGTCAGGTCATTCTTGTGTATTAGCATATTAAGTATCAAAGAGATTATTTTAGCTATTTCATGTCAGAGTTTAAATAGGAGGTGGTCAGGTATTGGGAAGAGAGCCTGAGAGAACTGTCATCGAAATAGTCATTGTAAGGCTGAATCTGGATTTTAGCCGTAGGGATAAAGAAAATGGGGCACATTAGAGCTATTAGTGAAAGGAAAGGTGGTTAATAACTTTGGATGTTACTTGTAATATAATCATTACAGGAACACTAATTTATTCTTAAGGTTGTAATCTTCAAAGATTACACAGTTAAATATAAGGTGCTTATTATATTAGATGTTACTGATATTTATCTTCTGGTGCTTCTTTGCAAGCATCAAGTTCAAACTTTTGTTTCTGACTATTCAAAAGTGCTTTTTACTGTGGAACTTGTATAGTCCTTGTGTTTGGAAGACCTTGATCTAGGAAACAAATGAGAGTGACTGAGGTTGCTGTTCAAACGTAGACAGATTTGTCTTTCTACCTTGCGTGTTTGTAATCACGTGTTCATCCAATTCCTATACTCTGCCATTCCTGTTCCTTGTTGTCGTCTTCTGTTCCTCTGCGCTGGGCCTCACGGCAAGCGTAGGATGTGAGGGCAGTCATGAGTGGTAAGGAACCGTGGCATTTTACATGCAGCAGGGCTGACATTACTGCAGTAGTATTGGTGTTAGGATTGAGATATGACAAATGGACGTCACACTAGATGGTAAAGAAGTGATGGGCACCGGTGATTCCATGGGACACAACTGGCCAGCTCTGTGCCTCCATTTGCTTTGCTGCCTTTCAAAAAAGTTGTTGACTTTGTTTCCTAAGTTTTCTAATGTTGTGCCAATTTGTCTTTTGGGTGGACAGTAAGCGTTTGCCATGTGTGCTCCGGGGCTTTTGAAGGTTGATGGAGATTATTTTGTACTCTCAAAGTTTAACTATTCATTCCCCAGCCTGGCTTTGCTATCAAATACAGCTGTCCAGAGTCCTGGCTGGTAGGATGCAGCAGCAGAACCAGAAATCCCCACCTACAGTGCAAATGCTCTGCCTGGGGGCAGATAGTCCCAAACCCTAACCACTGTTTCCATTTACTGCCCTTTGAGAAGAAAGATTTTGAACTTCTATAACTGAAAGATTGTTTCAAGGAATGTATTTAAAGTATAAGCAAATTATTTGTGGTCCAGGTTTCCATCCTGAGTTTGAGTCACTCTGCAAGTCACAACGTTGCAGGCGAAGCTCTGGGCTGCGGGGGTGTGTGATGGAAATTGGTACTCTTCTGGGGAAGTGAGTCTTAGTGTGACTCGTAGCAGAAAACTTCCTCTGGTTCTTCCATAGTGAAGTGAAGATTTTTACCAGTAGAAAAATAGAAAAGGAGGTCACAATGTAACAGAATTGAGCCCAGAGAGGACAGAGACCCRTCTGCATCTTTTGTGCTCGTGTGTCTGTTAGATTAACAGAGTTTTATTTCAATCAAAGTGTTGGTAGGAATGAAGTTTTCTTGTGCATCTTCTTCCTTTGACTCTTTGCACTATCACCATTAACATTCTGAGCTACTTTTAATGTATGTTAATTGAGCTGCGAAAATAAAACCATTCTTGCTGTACAGAAGGACGTTAGCAGTTATATTGAGATAAACACATGACTCATTATTTTCTTATGTGTTTAGATGGAATTTGGACTTTTATTTTCCCCAACTGTACTTCCTTTCCAGTTGACTAATAAATACAAGGTTAGTTTTTCAGGTATTGATGATTAACAGTACTATTTTTCAGCTCACTTTCAAACGCAAATTCTATATGCAAATGTGCATTTGTGAAGGTGGAAGCAATAATTGAGAGAGGTGTTGGGTTTTTCTTTAAGGAATAAAACAAAAAAAACACCAAACAAAATCAGACGCTTGGTACAGTACTTCAGTGGTGGATGGTAGTGGACAGTAGATGATTTGTGAGGTAGGAAGGGGAAAGATAGTACTGTTCAGAAGATCTTGTAAYAAAAAATGAAGTGACTTTTATTTTCTCACTTTTTCCCCCTTAATATTAAAAATGTTCTTGCATTATTGACAGGAGAAAAACATGTACTACAAAACATTCACCCAGTAGGAAGATAGATCTGCCCTGCCTCAGGTTTTAATGTTGCTTCATTTATTAAAGTATCTTTCTCATTTACTTGATATCTGTCCTATAATTTCAAATATAGAGCAGTTTTCAGTGAGAACACAGTTAAGGTCTGTAACTGGGTAGGAAAATTGATACAGCAAAGTGTGGTTGCACGCGGTCCGTGTCTGCAGAAAGCTCAAATCCCAGGTCGGGCGGTGGGGCAGCAGGCGTTCCAGCCAGCACCCTGGCAGAGGAGAAGGGGGTAGGTCACCCTCCAGTCCCGTCTGCTCTCTGCTGTCACAGGCCTATCTTCATTCAGGCGCTGAACTGGATCAGGAGGAAGTTCTGTCTGAAGATTTGCTCTCTTCCTCACGATTTGCTCTCCTCCGTTTTTTTTCCTTGTGTGTTTTTCGGGAGGGTTAGCAATGCTCTGGCTCCCCTTGCAGCTGTTGGGGAGCAAGAGGTGAGCTGCCGGGGAGCTGAGGGGCAGGGGCTCTCGCGTGCTTTACCCCCTAACAATATGTTTATGCTTAAATGTTTGTCAAACTGTGGTTTTAGTAGTTCAGTTACTCCACTTATTAATGGGTGGAAGTCTAAATCTCACTTTTAAACATTTGTGTAAGGTATTTATAATACCTTTGTCAAGGCTTCCCCCCCACCCCCCGCGTTATGATGCATGGGATCATTGGACGAATTGCTCTTTTAAATTGAATTTCTTCATAGGGTTCTTTTGTAGAGTGGCAACTGGTTGGAATCTGTTCAGAGAAGACTTTGAACAGAAATGTTTGTGCGTGAGTGGCCTCAGGTCGAGTAGGAGTTGTAATATATCGTCCTTATGAGGTAGGGGCTGCAGCGCTGGAAGATGGTCAGAATTTTTTCCTTCTCTTTGAATTGGATCTTAATGGGTTTACACTGCCTGAATTTGTCAGACATCCTATGGAGTTAGAAACGTCATTAAAAAACAGAAATAAATGTTTAAATACTTTGAAGTCTCTTCTGAAAGGTTACTTTTGTGGCTAGAAATACTTAACAGAACAATGGAGGCCAGGAGGGACCTCTGGAGGCTTGTGCCGTCCAGCTCCTGGCAGTGCTCAGGCCGCAGCTGGGGCCATGTGCAGGAGAATTTGAGGCTCTCCCAGGAGGAAGGTCCATCACCTCTCAGGGGGTATGTGGCTGTGCTTAGCCACCCTCGTGGCTTCTTTACATCCAGCCAGAATTTCCCGTAACAGAGTTCTCCAGCCCTATGACTATGAGCTTCACCGCCTCTGTGGGAGCTCACTTGTTGGGTCAGTATCTCTTGTGCCAGAGGGCCCCAAACCACATGCGGTAGTAATCCAGCTGGATTACACGTCCAAGTGTGTGAGAGTGCCTCCTGGGTGGAAATAGTCACGTCCCACAAAACTGCTGGCTATGCTTTTGCTGATGTACCTCAGTTTTCCACGTGTAACAGCGTTTCCCTTTTCTTAGGAAGTATGAGCAAGTTAAACTGACTAATGTAAAAGTGAAGGAAACAGTAAATAATGGTGCTTTTTAAAATGTAATCTTTCTAAAACTGGGCTGAATTTTTAATTCCATTTCTTGACTGATTTTTCTCTGTATTGTGATGGCTGGGTTTATAGTTGCTTTCTTTCCTAGATGGTTTGGATTGTCTGTGGTTAAATTGACCTTGTATTCATCAAGAAAAGTTAAATATGGATTCTATTTATGCTAAACAGGTGGACCAAGTTAGAGCCATTCTGCCTGCTCTTCAGCATGTCTTAGGAGATTTTGGTAGTATGAAAACTAAATTACCTAGCTAAAGGTCTTCTGAGTTAGTGCTGAAACTAAAATATGTGTTGTTTGTTGTTTCAGATAGTGGTGTACATAACTTTGTTGGAGAGTCCTGCCTTTCACTGCCTGAATCCTTTTAACAGTGTGCCAAAGGTGAGTGGTTCAAGTTCAGTGGTTACTTTCATAACTAAAGATGAGTGAACTGGATGTATTGCTCGGTTTTTGCTTTTATGTAGTGTAGTACTTGTGATTTTTTTTTTTTTTTTTTTTTTTTAAACTGCTGGATGGATGATTAAATAGCAAGTCTTTTTCCTTCAGTGATCTGAGACAAATCAGTTTTAGCTCTTACTTTCAAAAAAAAGACAAGAAAAAAGGATAGGCTCAGACTATTAATTAAGCACTAGATATCGCTAGCACTGTTTTTTGGCTCCTGTCTCCTGTTACGTACTGCTTTGACGTGGGACGTTTTCCTCTGAAGGCGCTGTAGGCAGGACGTGGTGGTGTGGGAGCTGTGGAGGAGTAGCAGCCATCCATAGCCTGTGGTGGAGCAGGCTTAGTATTATTCTTTGACTGAACTCTAAAAAACTAAGTAATAGCTTATAAAGTATTGAGAGGAAAGAAGGTTTGTGGGTTTTCTGTGAGAGTAGAACAGAATTGCATTCAGTATATATAGAGTATCTTCCTGGGCTGGCTCTGAAGACCTGAAGTAACCAAATGAAGCTGATGTTTTCCATAGGATTCATTTTGTGGTTGAATCTGGCTATCTTCTTTCTGTTAATTCATGTACCCTGTTGTCTCTTTCTAGTAGCTGTAGTTGATCTCTGTGGCTTAGCAGAGATTTATTAACAGAAAGTTTTAATAAAATGAAACCTCATTACAACTGTACCAAAAAATAAAAGCAAAAAGACACAACACTGAATGAACTTTCAGCCCTGTAGTGGCTGCAGCACGGAGCAGAAAAGTGGGAATCTTAGTTTCATTCTTTACTTTACCAAGTGGATTTATTATTTCTTATTCAAATTGTCTGTTTATAAAATAAAAATAATGTTACCTTCTTCAGAAGGAAGTTATGAAGGCTAATTATTGACATTTTGAAGCTTTCAAATGGAAAGCAATGTATGAAGTCCTCATGTGCCTGTGATATTTGTTGTGAGTTCTGTTAAATACTTGTTCAGTGAAGTGTTATCAGATGTTGAAATTAAACTTAATTTGTTTAATAAAGTGCAGGTGAACCAGTTAGAATTAAAAATGCAATCCAGTCTTAAGTATAACATCTACATATGTTTTTGCAAATGATTCAGTTTCCTTCAAACTGAAGAGGAAATTCTGAAGTACTAGGATAGAAACTCTGAGATGCTACAGTTGGCTTTTGCACTACATTTTCAAATTATCTGATATATGTCTTTAAATGTAATGGACAAATTTATAACCCTGGCCTTTCCAACAGATCAGAGTATAGCCTTGAACATTTTGTATTTGTGTTTAAAGACTAATAGTGAGAAATCTTCTGTAGTAATTTTCTGGAGTAGAAACTCCAGTAAATTTTCTTCATACTTTTTGTGTGTTGTGTAGGTAGCAAAATTAAAATATTCTTGAAAGGGCTGTTAATGTAGAAATAAAACAAACACACAATCCTAAAGCCAATGATTCCTCAAACTGTAGACTTAATAATAGTAAAATTATTCTAATTTTTCTACTAAAATTTCTACTCAAAATTAAGCTTGTATTTTACTGACTGTGGCCCAAATTTTTTATTTATTTCAAATGTGTAGTATAAAACTCTTTAGAGTTTTATCTTCGGAATCTCTTTCTTGTCCTTTTTTATAATAGTTTTCATATCAATGTTCAGTGAAAATAATAATAAAAAAAATCCACTGCTTTGTTCAAGGAAATAGGTGTTTGGCATCTGGGTTATGGATTTAGAGTCATCTTTATTTGTTGAACTTATTTCTGTGATATTTGGCTTATTGAGTAATTTTTTCTTCTACCCTTTAAAACAAGAAGGGGGAAGGGAACTGAACATGCCCAAAGCGAACGTGTTTACAGGAGGTGAAGGTTTTATATACTTCCCAAAAAGGCAATAAATAAATAATAGCCCGCTAAAAGGAGGAGAGGAGGAACTATTTGGACATCTCAGTTGGCAGGGGCTGTAGGGATGTCTCTTTTTTTTTTTTTTTCCTTCTTCTTCTTCTTTTTCTTTTTTTTTTCCTCTTTTCTTTTTCTCCCCCCCCCCCTCTTTATTTTTTTTCTGTTTGTTTTTTTTAAAGTATGGGTACCCAGAATGCTTGCTGTGTCCAATTAGACAACACTTAATTTCAGTAACAAAATTAAATCTAACTTCTGTATTAATATTTTATGTCTTTTTCCATCCTTTGTGTGCATGTTTCTGATGGACTATATTCAACTTGGTAAAGATGTGATTCTGCAAAACATGGAGCATTCTAATGCCTTTCCTGAAAGGAAATGAATGCATAGGTGTAGGTTCAGTAAAGCCTACACTTGAAATGCTTTCTTGARCCAAAACGTAGTAAACCTTTTGCCCTTTGAAAAGGAAATGCAATTGGCAACAGAGTAAATATTCACAAATTACACTTAAAATGTTCTTAAACTTTACCGAACTGCAGACAATAATGTGTCCTTATAGGATTTTGTTGAGTCAGAACTACAGTGTAATTAGTATGTGGTTGTCAAGATCTGCCAGCTCATCTTTTATCTAGCTGGGCAAGCTGGCTTTTTTCAGTTTTTTGGTCCTCTCTCCCTCCCTCCCTCCCTCCCTCCCTCTTTCTCTCTCTCTCNTGCCATTTCTGCAATTAAATTAGTATGAAGTTACAGATAAAGTCTAATGTTCTGTCAATTTATTGCAATCATTCAGTAGTTGCAAATCTGAAACTATCTGAAAAGCATTTAACCTATTTTAGAACATCATATTGTGTGTAGTGGTATTCTGTACTTTTGAACTTGTTCCTCATTCACGTACAGTCTTTGAATCAAAAACTAAATCGCATCTTGTATTTTCACAATAGAATATTTTGAAAAGTGATTGCAATATTAATGTGTGCCTTGAGCAGTTCTTTTTTGTATTTTAGATAAAACCTTCTGGGAAATGTTCTTTAATAGTATAATTTATTGAGACTTCGTACACCTTTATGGAATGTACTGTTTGGTTCTTCAGGGATACCTCTGTACATAGGAGGGAGATTGTTTGATGAGATCAGAAGCAAACAGGTACAAGCAAAGTTATCAGTGTCTTAGTACTCAGCAGGTTTTCCAAACTGTGATCAGATGTCAGTGGCTACAGTACCACAACATTTGGTGGAAAGCCTAGTCTGTAAACGTACCCAGAACAACCACGACGCAAATGCGCTCATGTTGTGTGACTGSGGAGCTGCTCACAGCTTCTGAAAGACTGATCCTCCTCCTCCTCCTCATTTAAAGAGGAAAAAGCACCACAGACATTTCAACTTGATGGAACTGTCTGCAATGCTGTATCAGAATATTTCTTGGTATTTTTCTGTGGATGAGCATGTTTGTAGTTGTTGATTTTTGAGGAGTTTAAACCCAAGGAAAACAATACCTAGTCTTAGTGTTTTGTATGGGTTAGTTATGGGAAATTTTGATTCTGACAATAATTAAGAGAATGAAAGGTATGCACTGAGTGGAGGTCTGGATTCCTTTCCCCTAAAAAAAAAAAAGTTTCCTGTAATTCCGTCAATTATCCCAGGTGCCTAAAGTGTTGATTTTAAGCCTTTGAATGCAACTTTAGCATTACTTAAATATATTTACAGACATTTAGTATAATAAATGAATTTATAGGATACTGCCCATTATGTTATGCTAGTGGCGTAATACTTTCTAACCTGTAATTGGGGACAGTAGGGAAGAACACTTTCATCCCACTTCTACGCCCCCATAACCACAGGTATACCCCCCAAACAAATTGATCTTCCCTGAATTATGTAATTTTAGTACTTTCTTTTTTAGATTTTTTTACTACATTTTTTTCTCCTTGTAGTAATTGTAGTTCTCTGCATGAAAATACAGGCATGCTTTTGTTTACTAATAATATCAAAATAGATTATTAAGAATCATTTGTCTATAATTTTTTTCCAGCTTTGATAGCTTCAGGTGCAACTCAGGTTTGTAGATATCAACAGTACCTGTTACGGCCCACAAATGGCCTTTGCAGTATACTTCAACTGCAATCCATGTGGATCCCTCATCAGAGAACACTGTACAGCTTTCATTAATAGATGAAAAGTCAGTTCAGTAAAAATAAAGTGTTGACCACGTTTTTCCTGGTGGAAGTAGTTTTGTGGTTTGATAGCCAGTGTGGACTTTGGCTGTCTTCTCATCCAGCATGTTGGTTTTTCTGAGCCAATAAAAGCTTTGCCTGCTGAAAAGAATCTAGCATGTTGCTCATGAATATAGCTATGAGTTAAGCTATATATATAAAATAGATATGTATGAATGAGCTAAGGTTAATCTTGTGCCTGAGTATATTTGTGAACTGAGCACAAAACATGCAGTGACCAACCTTAGTGTCTTGACCAGTGTTCAGAGGAATGCCACTGGCAGAACTGGTTACTGAGCCCCTACTTCTGTGGTTTCTAAATAAACATGTCCCTGCATTATACCAGGTTCAGTTAGAAGATTTGAATACGCACCGCACTTTTGAGGGACAACTGATGTGGCTTCGAATATGATCTTGARGAACTCTTCAAGATAGTTTATGCAGTTAAGCTACATCATGGGGAGGGTATCCTGAGACGCTGAAAGCGTTTGTGACTCAGGTGAGTGTTAGACATAGAYGCATACGTCGGGGAAAGTCAGCTTGAGGCTTTCGGGATGCGGGGACTGGGAGCAGTCCTTGTGCCAGCTCCGTGTAGTGCGATAGGGCTGTATGGGTGCAGGGGCAGGTCAGTGATTCCAGACCCTCCTGCAGGAGGAAGCAGATTAGCAGCTGAGGCCACTGAGGTCACCAAGTTACTCCAAGATCTAACCGCCCCATAAAGGAGCTGTTGTCATCTCCTGCTTGCAAACGCCTCCTGGAGATCCCCTCCCCTCAGGTTTCTGAGGGATGCTGTGCCTGTTTCGTAGCTCTTTAGGGCTGACTGCTTGAGCTGGTGCTTTGCAGGAGCGGGCACGCAGCCAGTGTTGGCGTAGGTCACTTATAAAATCAGTTGAAGGCTTGTTCCTCCATTTGATAATGGCTGGAAGGCAGTTCGTCTGGTGTGGAGGCTTTGAGGGAACTTTAAATGATTCATTGTTCGTGTTAGAATTGGTGTGTAGTAGAAATACAGCTAAAACTGTAAATGTGTGTGTTTTCAGTAGTGCTCAACATATTACGTATAACATCATATTCAAATGGTATGTATTACATCAAATGTATTATGATATTAAAAAACAGTTTGGCTTGCTGAAATACTGCCTTTTAATGAATGGGAAGAGACTGTACACGCAGTTCATCTTGTTTCATATCTGGCGAATGGTTTTGTGTGTGTTACCCAGAGGCGCTCTGGATAACTGCTGAAATTGGTGGATTTCACAGAACAGAAAATATTTAAAGGTTAGTGTGGTATATTTGCTGTGGAATTCTGTTTCTAATAACTCGGTTAATTAATCTTGGATTACAATTAGTGTTTGCACTGTAGTAACAAAGCTCAAATTGTATGAAGCAGAGAGGACTAAGAAAATGAGCTTGCCCTGTTGTTTATTTTTTAAGCCAGTAGTAACGCGAAGCATAGAATACCATGCATACAGATACAAACCTTTTACAGTCTATTTTTTTTTTTCCCTGATTTTAAGTTTGAGAGTCTGATTTTAAGACATGACAGGCTCCTTGCAGTCTCCTGCGTTTAACCCCGGCTTTCCTTTGTGCTCTCTCTTCACACCCTTTTGTTTCAGGGATCCCCTGCAGCTCTTCTCTTATGCCTCCTTATTTTGGAGGCTGTTGTCTGTGTCAGCTGCTCTTAGTTGTTCCTTATAATAGAACCTCTGTGCTGCTTATTTTCTACCTGCTCTGTCACCCTCTTTCCCTCCCCCCCCTTTCTTTTAAATGAACCTGCTCCTGCTTTTTGATTCAGCAGCTCTACGTGCAATCCTTCCAGCAAATCCCCTGCTACTGTCATTTCTGCTCATACTGGTTTTTTTCCTCACTAGTCTGCGTGCTTGCATTTCTTTTTAGCACTTCTTTTCCCTGTGAGCACTTGTTTCCACCTCTTCCCGCTATCCTATAAAATTTACCTGTAGCCTGATTCTTTTTTTTTTTTTTTTTTTTTCAAAGAAAGACTTACATGATATCAGACCGGCTGGTGTTTGCACGTGTGCTCTCCCGCTCTGATGTAAGCAGGCTATCGCAGGTGATGTCAGAGAGATTCTTTGCCTGAAGCAGCAGGTAGTTTGGGGGATCCGGATTTTCCCAAGAGGCTGATTTTGAATTCTCTATCTTGCACCAAAATCAGTAGTTTTTTGTCCTTCGATGCTTAGCACATTCCCTGATAAGCTGGGTTGTCTCATACCATTAGTTCTCAAGTTATCACATACCAGCCCAAAAAATGCTGTTGAATGAGGGTTAGACCCCTCTTTATATTTGATCTCTGAATTTGTCTTTCAAGATTAAACAGTCAGAGTATTACTTTTCCTTTCTTAGCTCTCCCTCAAGATTACTGAATGGCATTTTCTACCAGCTCTGGATTTGTACAGGATCTGGAAAGGTCTGTTCTATTATTGCTAGAGAGAGTGCTGGTTTATGATGATGATCAGGGTGTTTGGTCAGCTAAAGCATTTATCTCAAAAGAAAAGGGTGTGACATCCTTTGGTTTACTTAAATGTTTTGACTACAATGACAAACCTGGTGTGTGTGTGTGTATGTTTATATCTGGTTTTGAAACTAGCTTGTAAGCAAGGTTTTGACAATTGTGCTCTTTAGAAATTGAMTTTACCGTCAGAGGGATAATGGAATCTTGCATTCTCAACTGCTGACTTGTGCTTCAGGCACTCTTTGGATGCATGGCTGCTATAACATAATTTCTGACTGGATTAAGTTACTGAAACTTCAGGAAGTCTTGACCTGTGAGCTGTAACCGTGTAACTGGTAACACATCATCGTGTGGCCAAAATGGAGACATCCCATATGTGTGCTGGACTTATGTCCAGTTGTGTGAGGAGCGGCTGCTGCTGTGTATTCTTCAGGAAAAAAGGTGGCGGCAGAGAGATCAGTAGGTTGTTGTGACCTGCTCCCTGGCTGTGGTTCAGGAGAAGCAGAGGAAAATGACGTCACAAAGMAGGCCACTGATCAGACTAAGGATTCTGGCCTGTAAGTGGTGGCTGGGCATCTCCGCATCCTGAGTCAGTACCCTGCCTAATTCTGCAGAATCCTTAAAAATAGGAGTAACAAAAACTGAGGGCAGCATTTGATGCAATGACAAAGTACTGCTTACTTTTTTGGAACTAAAGCTTGGTTTCAGGTTTGAGTTTTTGAATGTAAACGTACTACACACTAGAGGAGCAGGAACAAGGCATCAAATAACACTTCAGTCCAAGACCTGTTCCTCAGCGCTTAATTTTCAACAAGGTGCTTAAGAACAAGAACAAATAAAATAAAAATGCTTGGTATTAGTCATTTGAAGCATTCAGAGGTTCTGTGATGCAGGAAAGGAAAAGGGATCTCTGCTGTGAGTTCTCCCTGAGGTCCACGGGGAGAGGAGATGCATGTGCCTTCCCCCTTCTCCCTATTCTCTTCTCTGCCTTGAGGTAATTTGTGAATTTTTATATACTTGCTCCTACTTTTGATGAGTCAAGGGATTGTAACTTGCAGCTCCCTTCATACACTGCTCCACAGCTCCCAATATTTGTGTATCAATTTTCTTTAAAAAGCCTTTTTCATTGAGGCCTGATGCAGATTTGGTAACACTATTGGCTTCTCTTAGTAAGGCCTGATTTAGAGAATGAAGACACTGTCTACTTCTATTGTAATATTACTTACAACAGTTGTGGCATGTCRCTCTTGAATTTTGACTACAAGTAATACTAAGGTACTAAAAGCAGCTGTCAAGTACTAAATATTTTGTGCGGCTCTCRACTAAACTTGTATATGAAACAATGATGGCATAGTCACTTTTATTGAAACTCAGTAGCAATATRAATTTTTAAATTTGTATTAATCTAGAAGTAACGAGAACTCTGTGGCTAAACTTCCAAATTTCAGACCTGTGTTTTTGAACCTGTTTTTCCTTTATTTAGTCTTGGTTCTAGTACAGATGTTAATCCCCACACTCTCTCTACATGTTTGGAAATTATTTGGCTACTATTATTTCCCTTTCACATTTGTTGATGCATTTTATTGTTATCTGGTGGGAATGAGGAAGAAAATGTGTCCGTGAGCGTGTGAGTATAGCACATCTCATCAGTGTAAGAGTACATAACATTTCTGCATGAAAGGATGTAGCAGCCAAATCCAAATGTGTAAGAGTACATAACATTTCTGCATGAAAGGATGTAGCAGCCAAATCCAAATGTTTAATTTTGAACTGATTTGTTTATTGCAGGGAGATTTTATTCAGAAAAGTGAGCTGTGGAGAAATTTCTGGCAGAAGATAAAACAGTAGGAGGAGATTTAGAGGAGTTTGGAAAGATTCAGTTTTGTTCAAGCACTGGAGCCGAGTGGGAATAAAGGAGGGTGAAAGTCCGGCATCACCAGGCAATGTTGGTCTCTGTTGAATGTATATTTTGCTCATAGAAATGTAGACTCTTCTAATTGCTTATTCTTGGTTTTGGGTAACTGTTTCTATGGAAAAAGTCAGATATTCCTAGTCTTTATCCAGTAAAAGTTTACTTTCAGAAGCTTATCTTTTTGAGCAGCGGTCTTTTTGAGTGGACTTTGAGGAGCTTATCTTTTTGGTGCAGTGAAAAATCATGTTGGGGTTATAGTAGTAGAACAACTTTTTAGGTTGTCTGTGTAAGCCATCTTAAAGCATCTGACACCTGAACTGCAAGGTAAGAGTTTAGAATAAGGAGCATCTTCCTAACGTGCTTACAGCAGCCTGCGTTCTCTGGAGCACACCTGGCAGAAGGGTTTCAGTAAATGCCCTCTCATCCTTTTGACCCTTCAGTGAATGGGTTTCTTGGTTTTGTGTGCCTCCCCTTCGACTGAGGAATTGACAATGGCTTGCTGCTGTAATCGTGTGGTAGACACTCACAAGTACTATTTTTTGGAAGAGGACCTCATTTGAACTGGAGGAAGGTATGTAAGAAATAATTTGATTGAAATAAATGAATGTTGCCAACATTCCAGACCAAAAATGCAGTCTTGACTTTAAATTTAAAGCATTTTAAAGAGCTATAGGACAGGTCATTTTGAAACCCGTTTTATTTGGAAAAGTGTGAGGGATAGAGTTTCCTCTGCACTTTGTGTTTTGGGAGCAGTAAGAGAGGATTCCTGTCTTGACTCTGAAGAGCTGTTAGATGGGAGAAGAACAGATAACTTCAGGAGGAGACTGGGATGGCCCTGTCCTGCCTGGGCTGATACTTCCCGGTTGTGTAGCATTAGCACAGCAGTCAATCTGACTGACAAAAGACTTGTGAAGCTGCAGCATTCACTCACATCTCATACAAGATCCAGGAGTGTCTCTTCATTTAAATTGTGCTTTATCTTGGTACGTGTCCTGTCAGGAAATTAAAAGGATAGCTTTCCGAGTAACTGTCTCGTGGTCCAGTCTTCTTCAGGAAGATGTACAGATTTATACAGGAATAAATTGAATGGTATTAGCTGTTTCTTAATGAAATCTAACACTGTATCTTTCAAGCTGCCTCTTTGGTTATGTACATAAGCACAGAATCAAGAATGACATCTTGCGTCCGGTGATTATTTTTACCTGTACTATTCAAAGACCCTGCTTCTGGAAAGTAGCTTTTTGCCTGAGAAACTCTTGAGAAATAGGTGTTCAGTAACCCCAAGTTCAGGTAAAAATCTGTGGAACTTTGCCTTGAGAGATAAATTGAAAAGTATCTTAATTTTTTTTTTTGCTGCCACATGCACCTTTTTATATTGGATAAAAATTCTGGTCCAGGTGACCTGGTAAAAAAAATCCAGAAGTTGTAAGGATTTATTCAGTATTTGAAATAACAGTAAACTGGAAAGCTCACGGGAACAGAGTCTGAACAGGGCCCTTAAAATACTTAGTGCTCTGTGAGCTAGAAAGTTAAAAATTGTTTTAATATACATATTTTCCACATTTTCCTACTGTCATGAGGTAGATTGAATGGGTTTTTTTGTAAAGCTATTGATAAATTGCTTAAGACTATAAAGTGAACATTGTCTAGAAATTGACAATGTACTCTTTTTTTTTTTTTTTCCTTTTTCTTTTCTCTCTTCTCTCTCCTTAAACAGCTTTGAGAATAAATGCGTTTTTGAACTGAACAAACATCTCTTCCTCTTCTAGTTAAAAAGCGAATATATGATTTTTCTATTGGGGAACAGAAGGTCAGCAGTTCAATTTTATTTTCAGCATTTTACAGACAGTTTAAAGTGAAATCCCTTGAAAAGTAGGTAGCAGTGTTTCAAGGGATTAGCAGTAAAACGTAGCAATCCACAGTGATTCTGAGCTTTGTCCTTCTGTGCGAGATCAAGGTTAAACTTCTTATGTCTGAGGACATAAGGAGTGTTCTTTGTTTATACAATACATAAATGTACTAGCACTTCCAGTGAAGTATAATTCCGGCAGACCATTGAACGTTTGCAGGGAAAAGAAGCAGCAATGGAAGCAAATCATTCAAATGCTTTTTTTTGGATCTTGAAAGAAATTCAAGGACGTCTCCTTTATAAAATTTCATGGTGTTCACTATATCCTGAGTGGCTGGCTGTTTTAATTTCAAGGCGAGAAGGAAGGTTTATTGATAGTGAGGATGAAAGTGCATGAACAGCGGTACACTTAATTTGTTCTTCCGCAGAGCGTGTTTCACCAGTCTATCATATAGATAATATTACCTAAATGTCCTTTCAGTAGGRTGTCTGTTTTTTTTTTCTATGATCTTGTGTGCTTGGCTCCCTCCTACCCCCTTTTTGTAAGGGACTGTGGAGAGGTTGGTAGGTGTAAAATGATTTGTAATTTTGTCTTGTCTAGACACCTAATGTACGTTGTACGTTAGGACTGGACTTTCCTCTCTCTTCTATCTTGGTTTGCTTTGTTTTCACGTATTTCCAAATGTATAGGTAAGCTTAAATGTTGTCTGTTGGGAGGAATGGAGAGATAACAGTCCAGAGAAACACCAACAAACATTAAGCTTATCATGTCTCTGACTTAGTAGAAACACCCATAAACCAATGCGGAGATGTGGCCGTTAATCATTGCTGCTGTTTCAGAGGCGAGATGAGGTCTCTCTTCCCAAAAGTTTCCTTTAGTGCAGTTGAGCTGTTTATTAGCTGTGTGGCTTTTCTGAAACTGCTTTTAAAAGAATTCAGGAAAAGGTGAGCCAATGCTGTTTTCTGATCCTTTCGCTGTATTTATCTAAATGTGAGGCAACGCTTGGGGTTCTGTTGTGTTTACTCTGCAGCCAAGAAACATGGGCCAAAAAAGCTGCCTCCTCCCTGTGTGTCTCATGCTCTTTGCAGCCGAAGGGTCTGAAGATGTCCTCTCTGCACAGTCTGGGCTTTACCATTGCTGTCTAGAATGTGGAAAACCATCGCTTTTGATGGCAATGCCTTCAAAATAAAGCAAGAAGAAGCTTTTTGCCCTAATAGTGGAAAAAGTCACCGCAGATTGGGTCATCCGCAGTAGTTGCATCTGTGTAGGCTGCTGATGGAGGCAGAATGAGAACCTGCAGCTGCTGCCGGCACCTGCCTGAGCTCTGCCTGCTGGTGGAGCTYGCAGCAACAGGTGCAGGAAAGGGAGGTTGAGGGCGGGTGGCAGGAGCATGTGGGGGCTAAAGGCTGGAGGAAGGGGTTGGTGGGAAGGGATGTTGGCTGGCTATCTGTGGTTGGAGTTGCTTTATATTCAGACGTGGTTTTTTTTTTTTTTTTCTTTTTTCCCTCTTTCAATAGACTAAAACCAGCGATGGTAACTTAATAATTCACACTTGTGTTTTCTGAAGTATATAATAAAAGGGCATGAAAAGGTGCAACTTTGCATAGTCTTCAAGATATGGGGAAATACCTTCTTCCAAAAATACCATCTGGGTTGGATGAAGCAATGAGAAAATCATCTAACTACAAAAATTCTCTCTCAGTGTTTTCTGTCTGGTCTCTAGAATGTTGCYGGTACTGTCTGTTAATCTTTATCCTGCTTTCTGAATGAAATAAAAATACAAATTTCTTAAAAACACTCCCTCCCACACACACCAAGCAAGCTGAAATATGTTTGTTTGTTTTTTTAATCCCTTAAGGTTGTCGTTAACCGCTTTCTTAATAGTCATCCCGTGTTTATGGAAAGACTTGAGCCAGGTTTTTATTCTAAGCCCTTTGCCCTGTGTGTTGGTGACCATACTCAGTTTCAGCTTAGCTGAAGACCTATTAGAGTGTTTTCTCTGAAACTTGTGTTGTCATTATCTATCTTTTAAGCATAGGTAAGTTATAAGACTCCTTACTAGTACTGCTAAACTTTAACATACGTTAATATAATACCAGCTTGTTCCTGTAGAACACCAGCTTTTTGTCCTTTTGAAATAGAATTTTAAATTTAAATCATCTGTCAGAAGCTAAAAACGAACACTGCCTGCTTTATAATAGGCATGCTGTTCCAGAAATGGTATAGAAATATCCTTTTCTTTTTAAGTAAGACATCAAAAGATTTTTAAAAACTTAGCTTCCCGAAACAGCAGAGTGCTTATCACATAAATAGGAAAGCTAGTACTTAGTATTATGTGTTTTAAAGACTGTCACATTGATTAAGCATTTGTATCTTGAACTGCCCCAGACCAGGAAATTTTGTGGCATAGCAGTATTACTAATGAAATTAAAAAAATATGAAACTGGGAAGGTTGGCTTGCATGAAGGTCACAACATGAAACAGAGTGAACATCGTATAAATTAGGGTGGTATTGCATGAATCAGTAGAAGGCCAGAACTCAGATTTGTGTTCTTCCAGTGCTGCAGCAGCCTACCTTGTAACAGCCCTGATGGCTTTCTCTTTCTACCACTAGAGAGGCAGCAGGCTGAAGTATCTGCTACTTTCTCAAATAAATGTTAGCAATTTTATTCTTATCTAATAATATTTTCCAGAGTCTTACTGTTGTGACAGCATTGTGTCTGTTTCTTGTAACTTCAACTTTTTCTGAGACCCTATGCCTCAAATTATGAAGCTGTATTAGGCTGRATAATGGGCAGCCGTGACTGCGAGGTGACCTTGGCTTACAAGAAGGGAGGAAAGATGTGAGCTGGGGGATTGCCCTCACTGCGTTCGTTGTGCTTGGCAGTCTCTACCTTGGAGGGCATCCCTGCTGCTCTTGCCTGGTAGACACTGGTGCTACAGCTTCTTGCTGGAGTGGGCTTGGAGAGCTGGAAAGGGCCTTGTCATCACCTGCAGCCATCAGAGATGGTCATCGCTAAGACTCTGGGCTGCACACAAAACGTATGTGAGTCTCACTGAGGAGATACACACTTTGTGATTAAAACGATTCCTTTTCCTTAAATGGCAAGTTTACATTTTAAGATCATTTGAAGCAGTCCCTGCTTGTTTCATCTGGGCAGACTGATTTGTGTGATAGGCTTCATGAAAACATTGGGTGGGAAATTTTTTTTACAAACATCCTTTTATATGTTATTATATAAACATATTTAAAGTGAGATTTCTTTTTTGTTGAATGCTAAAGTGCTGTACTGACTCCTTAGCAGGAAGGATGTGTTTCGGGGTGTTTCTAATCTGTATTCTCCTTTATTTCTTTGTGTGTCCTTTAAAAAGACTTGTAAGCCGCTTAAAAGACAAAAAACAAGCTTAACTTTTGTGCTCTATTGGAGCTACGCAGAAATTCGTTACCACTAAACTAGTCTTGAGGTTTCCTGTTTGCTGTTGCTCTGTAACGCAAGATACAAGGTGCCGGAGTGTAGCAGCAGTTGTATTAGAGATTGGGATATCAGATATGTTGTGGGCTGAGAGAAGCAAACATCGCTTAGCAGCTATCAGAGGCATCCAGTTGAAGAAACAAAACCCCAAACCTCGCAGTGTTGTGCCCTGAAACAATGGCAGGCGATACGGAGGGGAAGAGGGTTTGAGGTGTGCGGTGGCAGGCTGTTGGGTAGCATCAAGATGAAGTTACTTAGCTAGTACGGTTCTAAATTACTGGTTAATTAAGACTGATCCTTCACTTTTTTTGAAGATATACAGCCCGCTGGTATTTTAGCAAGAAGTATCATCTGAAAAACCCACGCTTGCGGTGCCTATAGAAGTGGGCCGTGGCAGGGCAGTCCTGCCTGTGGCGCACGGGCCGCAGCACCTCCGATGTGATTAACCGTTCCACCGGGCTGTTATCGCCCTCACAGCTTTATCTATAATTATTGTGGTGTGTTTTTTCTCCCCCCCACCCCGAAGTGACTCACAAGGAAACCGAGTACTTTTGCACCTAAGAACAAATGTCTTGGGACCTGCCAGAAAGGCTCATGGTGTCTGCTTGAGCCTGCCTTTGAAGTCACCCCTGYGGCTGGGCCTGCCTGGTAGCTGGTGGTTAATTTGTCCAGCATGGGTGTGGGCTTGGGTAGATGGGTAGACCTAAATCAGGAGCTCAAATGAAGTGAAAAATGTACAGAAAAAATAGTTTGTTCGTGACGATCTTCCTTAAAAGCCTTTTATTAAGTACTAATTGTACATCCATAATCTGCTGGTGTGCTGTGTGGGTTTTTTGGGGGGGTCCTTTGTCTCTTTCCTTTATTTTTCTTTAGGATTAGACTTCATCTGACTACTTGGTGGTGTTCTCAAGAATGTCCAGTTTATGCTTTCAAATTAGTGGCACAACTGTAACTCTCCAGAACTTCTTCATTGCTCCAAATTTTCCTCAGAGTTGACGCTAAAACTGTAAAAGCTTTGTGGACAGTTCTGCTATCTTGGGGTGCATGTGAAGATTAAAAATGTTTCATTTTCCTTATTACTTTTATACCCTAGTTGATGACAGAGAAGAAAATGGTTGTCACTGTAAAATAATCCCATAGTGTAGAAATAAGTATTAAACATTTTTTTTTCTTACATCACATGCAGAAAACTTAATGTTCTGTCTAATTCTGTACTTATTCTATTGCTAATATTTAATTTATTCCAGATGCAGTTTAATAACTTTTTATAGTTCTTAATGAGCTGAACTGAGCTTCTTTTGATACCTTTAGTTTGCGTGTCCTGACTTGAGCTTGTTGCTATCAGTTTTTCCTTTTCAAAGAAAGGACCAGGGACAGGGGACACAGAAAACCTCTAGAGCTTTTTACCTCACTTTTTAAACAGGATGTTCTTTTAGCCATATAATACTTCTTTCAGAAATGCTAGATTGTGAGAGTAGGTTGGGAAATGTAATAAAACATTCCTCCTTCGCAGTGCATCCATTTATTTACATCTTTGTTCACGTTTATTCTTTACAGCTTCCTCTCATCCTTGCTTTCAGCTTTGGAAAACTGACCCTCCTAAAGTACCGACAGGAGCTTCTATTGATTGTGACTGTGTCTTCAGTTTGCACATCAAAGTAAATTAGATAATAATCACTTGCGCTTATTCAGCTCTCACTTTTAGTTCAGTAGTCAATGCATCCTAATGAGACCTAATAGCGAAATACCCCAAATTAATTGTCAAGCCTGTGTTAAAACAGCCGGCAATTTTAGGCAGCCCAGGTATGTGGGTTTTTTTTTTCTGCTCAGGTATCGGTTTGACACCTCAGAACTGCACAGCCGGGTGATGAATGTTTTGGTCACTACAGCTATTTAGTTAACTTTCTTAAAAAGAGAGGGGGTAGTATTCTTACAATAATTTTTGGTGCAGTGGCCTCTTTCCACAGAAATGTGTCCCTTCGGGTGGATTGACACACATTGCATGCAGTATTAAAGCGTTAAACTGCAGAAGCAGTTAGCCAAGGTGGCCTTTGTGTGATCCATCTCCATTTGTCTGAGCACCAGCAAATAGCCCACGTAACAAAGCATGGAAAGGGTTTTACTGGTTTTAACAAAGGGCAATGATTTGCCATAATTTGGGTCAGCTTGTTTACTCTTTTTATACCTCTGCATTTTGAGATTTTCTTGTAGCAATCATTAGAAATATGATGTTTTGCTTGGGTTAGGTTAACTTTGGCCTTTGCATGGAGGAGATGATATTTTCCTGTTTTTTCAAACATACATACTTTAAGTGTCAAAAATGCTGTGTTCTACTGGAAATAGCTAAAAGTATGTCCAAAAGGTGTATTCTTTTTCACAAGTTTTCATTTGAATTCACATTTCTGTTCTTTTTAATGCCTTCYGAGTTCTGTCTTTGAGTTTGGTGCTTTACTGATCTCCTAGAACAAAGTGAAACAATCTCAAATGTAGAGAGATGCACTTTTTTGAAATCTTTCTATATTTCAAAACTATTCATCCAGGCTGATTTAAAAAAAAAAAAAAAAAACCCAAACACTAACCACACACCCACACATGCAACAAAGAAAGCAACTGTAAGTGAAAACAAAGCTTCAAACCTCCTGAAACAGTAGGCAGGCTAACCAGAGATTGCCTCTTCATAAATAAGAAAGCTTCAGACTTAGAGTGTACTTCAGATGAAGTGATCTAATACAAGTTATTTTATTAATTACAGAATACAGTAAGCATATCTGCTTGCTGTGAAACAGGCCTTGATGGAAAGAGACTTTTTTATTTTCCAAAACTGCATTACCTTAGAGGACCAAGTATTGCCTATTTGCTATAGCTTACGAAAGATTAATCAAGTGGACACCAGATAGCTGGCCCGTCAGCAACATGTGCTGCAGGGTTCAAAACCCATTTTGATTTTCAGAGTTTGGGGGCAGGAGAAAGAGAGGTTGTTCAGCCTTCAAATCTTAGAGGAAACCGTGATATGTCATTAGTTATCTTTTCTTTCTCCCAAGACAATTAACTAAATATTGTATAGTAGTTATGTCTTACGTAATACTGTCTAGCACTTATGTGTTTTATGCACATCAGTGTCATGTAAAAGCCTCCGTATCGATTTAGTACCTTTCTTTCAGTGCGTCTTAGGAGGACATCCAATTCTAGAACAGTCTGTTATATCAATTGTCACTTCCTATTCATAGAATTTTTGCTTGTTCCCTTGGTGAGGGATTAAATTTCAAGCATTACTGTCTGTCAYTTTTCAGCCATGTTTCTTTTTTGCAAAATAAATTGTGAACGGAGAGAGCAACTACTTCTTTTCTCACTGYGTCTTTAAAGCTCAACCATACCTCCTGTTTGCACTATCCTAACTAACCCTATCCCTGCGTCTTCCTCCTGAAGGCAAGAAGAGATGCTGCTTTTCTCCCCGTTGGGTCAGGGCGTTAAACTAATGGGAGTGTTAACTTATGTGAGTCTATAGGAGAAGATTCCAGTTCAGGTGGCATGCTGGAATGGATCCTTTCTTATTTATCATTGTGGGAGAAACACATATGGGGGGGGAATAATCTGGGCCTGGTAAAAGAAAATGAGATCTGTGTAACAATTATATATAGTTTGATATTTAAAATAACATCAACTAAGCAAATATTTCACATGAAAAATCACTAGCGGATTTACAAGTTTGTGGGAGCAAATTCTCTTAAGTTCCTCTACATTTTAAGCTTCCATAATCTTGAATATTGTTTGCATGGTTCCATTTTAAGCATTGGTTAAAAATGGCATAGGTGGTTGTTTGTCTTTGGTTTTTTTCTGCCATTGATAAATTCTTGAATCATTGATAGTTTATTGGACATAACCTTTTCCTTTCTGGACTTTCTTCTGATAAAGTCCATACAGGAGCTACAGTACTAGATATTCCACTGATRTCTGCCTTTGTTCTGCCTTAGTGTTAGCTAATGTTCCTCACCTGTCTGAGCAGGCCTTCAGTACAGTCGTCTTATACTGACTGTACCTTGGATGGGYTTTTGTTCACTAACTTCCTAGCCTGGCAGATTTTTCAGTTTTTCCCCCTCTCCCAAGCGTGTTTTTTGTGTTGGAACATTTTCACGTGTGCTTCTGCAGTAGGGCAGCTGCCACTGAAGGTAGGACTCCTCTCCTAACAAAACCTAAATTGGAGGGAAGAAACAAAGTAGCTGAAAATACCTGAGCTCAGTCTATACTAATTAGTTGTAACATTTCAGCAAACACAATTTGGTAAAATAAATTAGTTTACTACTGCTGCTAGCAATGAAGGAAATGCTGGCTTGAAAGGGCTTGGAAGTGTGTGTCGGTCACATAGTTAATACAAGAATTACCTTTTGAAGGCCTGGGTTGTGGAGTTTTGTTTGTTTACTTGTTCAGTGTGGTATCTTTGTTTTGGGGTTTTGTTTTTGTTTTAAAAACTGCAGTTGGAAGTGGGATTGCCATAAAAGTAAAGCAAATGACCGCTTGATACAGTAAGTTAAAACCAAGGCCATACATATACTTTTTAAAGTGAAACAATCTTGTACTGAGAAATGGCTATGTTGCATTTCATAAACTTACAGTTCCTTGCATAGGTATTTCAAAGCTTTTCACTGATGCTTTTTAAAGTGGGGGGTGTTATCCTATCGGGTATGAGGAGAAGACTCTGTATTTCAGCGCTAGGACTTTTGAGCTTTTTGAGGAGGAACATTCCAGAAGGTTGTACACTCTTAGCAGTAATGGATTTTCATTGTCTTGATGTGAAGGAGTCTTGTGTTAACATTAGAATCTATGGGGACTCTGGTATTTTTTGTTGTGCTGTCTATAAATGGTATACTAAAGAAATTTCATGTTTTGAGTGCACGTCAAGTTTTTATGGGGCACTCACATGCTTTGGAAGGTTATATTACTGGTTTTTCCCCAAATCTAGTTATGTCATTTGCTTCTAATCTTTTGTTTGGCACACAGCTGTGTTGCAGAAGCATTTCAAAACTATTAATTCTACAGCCCCCCTTCTGGGGAACAAATGTGTCCTTATTCACATACAAGGAAATCTTAGCTCTGCAAATGTCACAGGAGGAACCTTGTTGTCCTTGATGGAGCCAGTCTAATGGTATAACCAGAAGAAAGTAATTTTAAGAACTTTAATACTAGTTCCCTACATTAAAACAAACAAACAAACAAACAAAACCCACCAAAAAAACCCACCGAACAACCAAAACAAAAAAAAACCCCAGCAAACAAAAAAAAMCCCAAAAAACCAAAACCAAACAAACACCACCACTACCCCCAAAAAAACCCCCAACCTACAAAACCAGCACAACCAAACTCCTCCACACACATGCATACACCTTTAAATGGACAAGTGTTTAGCTGCAATTATATGATGCATTTTGACTCATTACAAATCCTGTCCCCACTTGGGTAGGAGTGCTTGTGCCATTAAACATTCAGCAAAAACTGGAGTACTTTACTGACTTGGGTTCTGTGTGAGCGTGCCACTTGAGAAACTTGGCTTTCCCACACTTCTGCCAAAATTGCATCATGCAAGGGTTCCGCTTGTGAAATGACATTGTTTCTTAGGCAGAGTGGCAGTTTTACATGTTGACAATAACTGGAATTATAGAAATCGGGTAGCTTGGGGCTTCCTGTCCTGAGTGAATTTCGGAGGACTGTATAGTTCATGTTGTCAGCCCTGACTTGTGGTCTCTTCCTGTGCTTCTGTCCTTGCCCAGCACCTTGGGGAAACACTTGGAGACTCTTACAACAGGGGCCAATTCAATTTTTTTTTTTTTTTTTTTTTCAGAGGGATAGGAAGAGTTTAATAGTTTTCCATCAGTCACTAGTCAAATATTATGCCTAATGTGTTTTTTTTATTATTAATATACTGTAATATTGATAGATAATTTTAACTTGCCTGTGTTGTGAAAATTACCATTTTTAGAAGTGGAGCCTGTGTGGTGGCAACATCAGCCAACTGCATTGACGGTGGCCTATTTCTTCATGTTCTCCATGTCTCCAGGAATAGTAAGAATTGACCATTTTACAATTGCTGAGATAAAATAAACTGATCTAAATTGGAGAGAGATATTATATTGACAACGCCGGTCTCCAGAACATGCTTGATTGCAGTCCCCCTGTGGCTACATCAGCTTATCGACCTGTAGGCTATCTGTCCATTTCATGTGAGTCAGAAACCAGGGCAGTTTATTGGAGTCTGTGGTCCAAAGCTCAGGCTCTCCTATGTCACTGTCAGATGGGATTATTATTTTAGGGGAAAAAAAATTGTTGAAGGGTATAGTGACTTATTTCTTGTAAAATCATCAATTCTACCTGCATAAGTCACAGCCTGTTTGAACTGTAAGGGTTGTGGTTCTTCTCAATTGTTCAAAACATCGTGACTTATTTTTGAATTCATCTTGGGGTTCTCAGCTATGCAAACTCACATTTGAATAATGTTTTATTTGTTGTGTTCCTTTGTGTTTTCTAATTGGAAAATGAGAACTTAAGCCTGTTGATTTCAGCTTCAGATTTTCAAAAATGTCATCCTGCTTTGGCCATGAGGGGTGACGTTGCTGGTGCTTTCCAGAGCTTTGCTGTCAAATAGTTTAGCAACCATAGCTTAACCCTATATGATGCTCTTCTGGAAACAAAAATGATGATAAGAGGAGGCTATTAAATTATAATAGAGTCCACTATTGTGTCTTATGATTACAGGTTAACTTTAAATAAGGAAGACACTTATTTTTTCTTGAAAGAGTAGACTCCTGGGCTGTTTAGCATGTAGCTTTCACAGCTTGTACTGTAGCTAAAGGGAGAAAGTGCGTGTGTGTGTTTACAGACTGCAGAAGGAACCCTTTCTGAATATAGGTGATATAACTTACATGCTGAACAGATTTTCTGAATGAGTTTTGGTTTTTTTTTTTTTAATTACCTTTCTGTCACGTAAACTATTAGGTATCAGAGTTCGTAGAGTTATGGACTGCTACAAACTAGGCAACAAAGTCAAATGATGTTAAAAACATCCTTGGACATTAATAGTTTGAAGTACTCTGGGACCTGTTTCTACTAATCTGTAATTTAAAGGAAATCTACAGCTTTTACTTTAAAAAAAAAAAAAAATCTGCTACATTGATTTTCAAATATATTCTCACCTCCCACTCCCTCCCGTCCTCCTCCACTTCCCTCTCCCTCAGAAACCCCCGGCAGCAATTAGAAAATTTTAGGTAACCTCTCAGAATTTAGAGGATAAAATCAACATGTTTTGGTTGGCATTATAATATGTTTGAATGTCACTGGTACTGGCATGGGACTTTTCTCTTCCTTGCACATTATTGTGCTCGCTCACATTGTTCCTGGTAATTACTGGGATGCATAGGAAATCATGGAGGCATGCAGCTGTCTTTATGCAGCAGACAAATAGCTTTCAAAAAGATCGTTCTTGTTACAGGTAAGTAAAAAAAAAAAAGACAACTCATTCAGTCTTAGCAGAACTCTGGATAAATTTCAGCTAGGGAAGAAATGAAATGCAATCGAGGGAAGTGCAGTGGGTACTCTTCTCCAGCCCGCTGACTTGCGCCTGGCGCAGGACTCCCGTGAGCTGCGATCTTCCTGGGAGCGAAGGAGAGGGAGCAAAGGCTTCTCCTAAAATGCAGTCTAGTACTGCCTGCACAAAACACTGTGAACAAAGGCTTACTAAAGACAGTACCCTCTTCTTGATGGCAGATTTCCCTGCTGACTTACATTACTACTTGTAGTATTTTTAACTTCCTACTAAAAAAAAGATGGATAACTTTGTTTAAACGTAGAAAACTTATAAATAATGTTAGTGTGAGGATGAGGAACTAGGGCAGAAGTAAAATACATTTTTGGAATGCTGCTTTTTTTTTTTTTTTTTTCTCAGATCAGAACTTTGAATGCCAGGTGTGGGATAGTTTTATAATGCTATATGCAAAAACTAAATGGGTTTTATAAATTAGCCTTTGTTAATGTATATCTGAATAATATTTTATATACATTCAGAGGAAGCGAATGTAATACATTATGACTAGAATTTACTATCAAGGTGTTGTCATATTTTAGTGGCAGAAAAAGCAAGAAAGGCCAATATGACTTCCCTTATTTTTAAAAGAGGAATTCCAATCTATGGCTTTCTCATTTTTCCCTACCCTTTTCTTGCTTAGTTCAGAAGAACTCAAAGGAAAAATTGAGTAAGAATTACATGAGATAATTTACTGATGAGCATGTTTTAATATTTTGTTGCAGAAGGACTCCATGAAAGATGACAGAAGAAGTTATTGTTATTGCAAAGTGGGATTACACTGCACAGCAGGACCAAGAACTTGACATCAAGAAAAATGAGCGTCTTTGGCTATTAGATGATTCCAAGACATGGTGGAGGGTAAGAAACGCGGCCAACAAAACGGGATATGTGCCATCAAATTATGTGGAGCGAAAAAACAGCTTGAAGAAAGGTTCTCTGGTTAAAAATCTAAAAGACACATTGGGTAAGTCCTTTTGTATTTTGAAAGAAGTTTAGTAGACTTGATGGGTTTCAGATTGGGAATGTAATGTGCATATAAATATTTTTTAACATGCTTGTTTGGATTTTCTTAATCCTTAGTTAGAGGTGACATGGTGGATGATTAAGGGAGGGAGGGAGAGAGAGTGGGGGTGGGGGGAGAATCATGTGGAAGAATCTGTAACAGGTTTTCTTGCATCACATCCAGGAGAATAAGATGTTATTTTTGTTCCAGTTTGTCAGAGGTTGTGTATTTTCAGTGGCTGAAGAACTGTGTTTTCATTGAGATATCGACTGCTGAATCCTCTCCTCTCATGCCAAGTCCTCTCACTCAGAAATAGAAAGATGTAAACTGGATTGTTCAGCATAGCTATCAAAGCAAAGCTAAATCATTTTATGAATGGGATTATACGATGTGGCTTTGTGCAATGTCAGGGGTTAAGTTTCTGTGGTCCGAGATGTTCCTTCTGCTTCCAAGTCTTTCATAAGTACTCTGTTTTATACTTGCACAAATTCTTCTACATATAAAATAATACACCTATGAAAAATTTTGAGTGTATTTTGAAGAAATGTATTTGGAAGTCAGGTGAAATGAATTTTTTTTCTTTATTTTTGCAATGATTTTTAATGACTGATTAAATTACTAAAAAATAAAGGGCTTTGCATATGGCTAGAAAAGGTTAAACATGGTGATAAGTGATCATTTTACATATAGAGACCAAAAAAAAACTACTAGTGGTATTTTAGGATGTAATGAATAAAACAGAAACAGATATGCACCTGGAGGTGTTTTGAGGTTATATTTTTGCTTGTGTTTTGGTTTTTGCATGTGTTTTGCGAAGTCTTACATAGGGAAAGCTTACTCTGTTGCAGTTTGCTGTAGAAAATACTGACTTTTCAACAGAAAAATTAGAATTTGGGATTGGACTTGTTAGAAAGCAAAAAGGTTCACTTAAAAATAAAATGGCAATAGCTCGTGTAGGTTTATTGCAGGTGACCTGTGCTAGTGTTGTGTCTAACACGTTAGGTTTCTTGGTCACTTCTTCATTACCATGTCCTCCATTGCTGAGCTGCCATAAAGTACATGGAAATTGAGGACTACAGGACGGGTGGCAGGCAAACAAGGTTATTACAAGATTTACCACAGCAATATTTAAAACCATAGGCCTTTCTACAGATACTCTTGGAATATACTCACTACAGTGCCAGCAAATGTGATTATGCCTTTTCAAAGATTTGTATGAAGAATAAGCTCCAACATCAATTAACTAGTTAAAATCAAAATCCCGGTTGTGACTTTAAGCTCCTTTTATATGGATTTATGTTGTTTAAAATATATATATTTTGCCTAAAAGCTACTTTATTAAAGGATTGTGTTTCTGTTGTGATAATATATGAAGTGTTTGTGGAAAATATGGGCAGTATTTACTTGATGTAAATAAACACATTTTTATTTCTATCCAACAGAAATGTGTTTAAGTGAAGGAACAGAGACGTGTCCTAGCATATATACATGTTTACCTCCTTGATCTTAACAAAGCTGCGTCCTGTAGGGCGCTTCACTATGGTGGCGACTGATGAAACGGTGTGAGAACAAAGCTTGGTGGTTTCATGGCTGAGCCTTCGCTAGTGTCACATCTTCCAAACCTCAGCCCTTTGCACGCACGTACACGGGTTTTTAAGTTCTGAAGGACTGTTATTACAATCTACTGATTCCCCTGTGCCTTTTCTAATAGTTTTCTCTGTGTGTTGTTTGTTCAACTGAGGCAGAAAATACCATGTGGCGGAGCCTAGCTTTTTCTTTTGCAGTGACCACATGTACCTGCTAAGCATACAGAGTGCAAAGCACCTCTCATGCTCCTTTATGCTCGTACATCCTGTGATAGTAAGAAACTGCCTAAGCCGTACCTAACCCACAAATTGGCTCAGGATATTCTTAACACCCCATCAAAAAAGTTGGTGCTTAAGACTTCTTTTTTTTATAGTTTAAGGGCTGCAAACTGCTTAGCATAATGAAACTTATGTCTGTGCTATGCACCACGTATCTGTCCAATTTTCTTTTTACCTTTCCTGAATCGGAGTCCTCAACTAAACTATACTCTTTAAGCCTTGCTTGTCTTGCTGTACAGTAATTTCCCATTCAGAACAAGGAGAGCGTGTGTCCTTCCTTAGAGGATCCTTTGTTCTGAGCAGCCATCAAGAATGCACTTTTTTTTTGTTGTTGTTTTGTTTTGTTAAACAAAGGCTTGCAAATTGCAAGGCTGATGCTTGATCTAGTGAAACAGCTTTTGAGAGTTTTGCTGCACCCAGTGAAACAAGTTCTTAAGTTCTTTTTATAGAAATAAGTCTAATGTCTCATCAAACATGCCTCTCCTAAGATCATAAGAAAATTCACATTAAAATACCCGCTAACCCAGCACAGATGGGAATGGCGGTCATGAGTATTAGTCCTTAAACCAAATTTGTTTCCAACTTTGATCTTGAAGCTATTACCAAAATATCAGTTACTGAACTAAAAAAAAAAAAAAAAAAGTCATTTAATAATCAGTCAATAATTAATCATAAGTCTTGTGAAATCTCAGGAGAGAAACAGCAGGCTCTTAGCTGCTTCCAGTGACAAGGCTAGTGGGCTTTCAAGAGAGGAAACCTCTGTCGTACCTGGACCCACCTTTCATACTTGCAGCGCTCCAACAAACGGTTGCTCCCACGGAGATACACTTTTCCCTACCTCTTCCTTAATCAATTACATTTCCTTGTGTTCAAACATACTTCATCTGAAAGCACTGTTATCACACAAATGATGTAGTGTGTTGTCTATGTGATTGCTCGTAGCTATCTGCCACTCTTATGCTTATCCACAGTAATTACTGGTGGTTGATTTATACTTACTTCCAGATATTCAATAAATATGAAAAGTGCCAGCCATAGTTCAAATTGTGGCAGACCCCATAAGAGCTATTACTATTTAGTTAATAGTCCCCATAGTTGGCTGTTGAAGATGCATTATCGAAATAGTTCTTAATCCATGTAGTCTGTGTTCTAATGAAAGTTTATGGCACCAGTTAGTACATCGGCGTCTCGTACATAAAAAGCCAAATACACCATGAAAGTTCACTACCTTTACAAAGTTGTCTTTGTCAGGAAAACTTTTAATCTCATCAGAGAATGAAGTCATGCCTGTTTGATGCTGAAAACTAATTTTCCCGGAACTCTGTTGACTGTCATTAATTGAATCTCAGCCCTGGAATACTTTATTAATAGAATCCCATCAGCTTTACCATTGTTTGGCTTGTGGTTGGTGGAAGGTTAATGGGCATGTGGGTACCTAGAACATGCAGCTTGATGGTTTAAAACATCAGCCCATTTTCAGCAATGTCTTAAGGCTTCTGGAATTTCCATTGTATTTCAGCATTTTTGGAAAAGAACATCAGCAAATAAAATGTGTTCAGAGCCAGCTCTTTTAAATGTGTTGGGTGCGTATTAAAATGCTGATTAACACTTGTTTAGCATATGTTCATTAAATCAGTTACTTGTGAACTGAAAAACAGCTTACCTCAAATGACCCCCAGTAATTTCTGAAGAGATACTTTTGGATCATCCTATATCTTTTTTACAAAACAATAGCCTTTTCTGCACCATTCACTTTGTCTTCCCCCTTCTTAAGGGCTTACTCCATTATACTGTATCTTCTTTTAGTCCTGTCATCAGGGAATTTTTCCAAAACTTTTAGCTTTCCTTAAGTGACTTGGAGACATTTCGAGACTTGTAATTTTTCTATTGATGGCTGTCTGCTTTTATCATTTTTCTGTTTGATATACATTACTTCTGTGTTCTTAAATCTCTTTCTTGAGTGAACTCTAATGGATACATAGTTACAACAGCCCCATTTTAATTATGGAAATGCAGCGTATAGGCCACCTATAAAGTGTTTTAAATGATTCATCTTCTCATTCCCTTTTTTGTCTTAACTGAGTGATACTGCGAGTAAAAAGTTAATGGCTATTTAGCCGTTTCAAATTACTGTCTTCTGTTTGCTCATATTGAATTAAATCTGGTAATTATTACTATTCTTAAGGCAAAAGCCAGCTTCCAGGCCTGTGATTAAAATTTCATCTTCATTCATTATAATGAAGTTTAAAATAGTTTCCTTGTACAGTATTTCTTTTGTGGGAAGTGTATTTTTTATATATTTCGATTAAGTCTTACTAAGCAAGAGACCTCCAGCATGCATCTTCAAACTGATTTTCTGTAATATAATTCTTCCCATGCGCTGGGGGTGGGAAGGAATTCCCATACCCATTTGGATGGAGCGGGTGTTTGCCAGCACCACCCCCAGAGCTGCCTCTGAGCGCGGCTCCACGGGTTTCCCCTTCTGCAGCAAAGATGATCTCTACGCTTGCTGGCTCATCTCTGTGATGCTGAACAGAAACCTTATCTGAAGGAAGCAAAAATAATTAAGAAATCAGTTGTTTGTGTAAGCAAAATAAAACTTCTGCATTTTTTCCATCTCTCTGCAAGTCATTTTCCTGGCAACAGCACAACTCCCCAGGCAGCAGCGTGCCACGGGTGACTGATGCGTGTGATCCAGCAGCAGGGTGCCATTTTCATGGGAATCCACGATTTTCTGAATGTTACTGCTTTTGCTTCACAACCAGCACTGCATAATAGGGATTTCTTAAAGGTGGCCAGTCTTGCTCTCTGTAGTGATCAACCACATAAGAAACCTTGAAGACATTTCCACTCGGTTCTTGGTGTGGGTTTTTGAACAGATGCCCAGCAAAAGAAAGAAGGTTTATTAAAAGGTATTGAAAGAGAGATTGGACACGAAAATACAGGAGATGTGTTTGCAAAATGAGTAGGAACAATAGAAACACTAGAGATGAGTGTTGGCAATGATGGCAAATAACAGTAATCTCGAAAACATCTCTGTGAAATGTTAAAGTTGCACGAGAGACTCTTCAAATGACTTCTTTATTAAGCTTCTGTAAGTCAGCAAAACATTTCAGTAACTTTTTAGTTTTAATTCACTCAGTGTGCCAGATTTTCACATGGAAAGTAAGAATTGCCAAGTGAGATGTAAAGTACAGAAACCAGTCCTTACTTGCATCACTGTTCCTAGTACATTATTTCAGAAGTGTTGTGAGCATCCCAGAGTATTTCCTGTGTTCGTCAGCCTCCATGGTGTCTACCTGGGTCAATCTGTAGATCTGTGCAGCAGTTCCTGAGTTCTATATATACTGTCGCTTCCAGGAATCAACAGTTTTACACCTCTCCCCTTCTCCCCTGGTTATTTTTATTTGTTTATATGAAAAGGGTTTTTTCACATTTATAACTTCATATTTTCCCATTTGAGAGCTACTTAATACCACCTTCACCATGCCTTTCTGGAAATTGCCGGGGAAGTTAGCTCTTTTTTTCTTTAAACAGTCACTGCTTAGCAACAAGCAGAAATGCGGAATATGACATTTTTTTATGCAATGTTTTCTTTAACATTGGAAAACACTGTTGCTTAAGAGGTTTGGTGTACTTCCTTTAGATACAAATATTTCAACTCAAATTTAAACTATTACCATCATAGTTCTGCATAACATGGTCATGAAATCTCATTCTCCAAATAATAAGTCAACAACCTTTAACTTCTAGTGTGTGGGTTAGTGGTCTTTATTTTCTGTTTTGGTTTTGAGGATTTTTTCTTTTTCTAAGTATCTTAGTGGCCCTGATGTGGTATGTCTAGTAGATTTAATTGTACAAGGTGGTATTTTGACGTTCATCAAATCGCTTCTAAATCTTGTCTTGAGTACTGAAATTTAATTACTACTTAAGTCTTTCACTGGTGAAAGTTACTTATGTGACTCTAATTGTTGTGGTTTTTAACTGAACTTTTTCCAGTTCTTCAGCACTAGTTTTTAAAAGTGTAATCATGAGAAGCATGCACAGTATTTTTGGCACAGTTGTAGCTATAAATTGAGTCTTCCATACTCTTTGCTTGATGAATTTGTGTTTGTTTATCAGTGAACTGCCTTAGCCATATTAGCTGCAAGATCACAGAAAACACATTAAATCGGTATGTCAAGTACTAGTTTGAAAATATTTCTATTAGTTCTTAATTAGTTGTTTTCAATTTTAGTATTTTCTGGACACCATGTGGGTGTAAAATTTACTACAGAATGAAAGAATGGTGGAAACAAGAATAAATATGGTATCATTGTATAATAAGTACACTGTTATATAGCACAGCCTCTTAAGCCTTGTAGAGCTCATGTTAATAAAAACAGAGCTGCCTTATAAGACAAACAGAAGTTATTTTAATCTCTTTAGAACTTCAAGTTCCCGATGTTGTTGGACTTCGTTGTCACAGGCCTGTAAGAAATGCTAGTCTTTCCACTCAAGAGCAGGCATCTAATAAATTTTATTTAAAAAAAAAAAAAAAAAAAAAAAGACCAACCTTCAGAACTTTCTACAGTATGTAGCTACTTGTCAAATTATTTATCCTATATAAAGATTTCTAAGAAGGAATGATATGAAGTCTTTGGTTTAGCCAAATATCTCTAGTTGAAATTAGCAGTAAAATCCCCTTGTAGGAATTCAACACAAATAAAAGTATTTTTCCTGTGTCATTTTATGTTGCTTTGAAGCTTTCTAGCTTGTCAGAAAATGTGGGCATGACAGTAGCGGCGTGTCTGTCTTGTCTCTTGGAGGACTGGATGAGGGTTAGTCGTCTGTATTGGCACTTTTAAGCAGTCGATATACAGGACTTTAAGTTCATCTGTAGAGAGAGAAAGTAGTTGGAAGTTTTTAGATACAGCACAAATTCTTGCTCAGTTTCCTAGAATCTGTGTATTAAAATAGCTTATTCCATGGTTGAACTTGTTCAGCAAAGGTACTTTCTCTGCTGCACTTCATCCTGCTTTTTAGTTGCATTGCTCAAAGTAAGCATGTTTGTTTGTGGGGCAGGGTGGCAACAGTGGTGACTGTTCACCAGTGATGAAATTGAGGAACATGGTTTTGTGGTAGTGAGAGAAGCTGATGGGAACTCTGTTTAGGTGTGGTGTCTCTGATGGTTTTGGGGGGAAAAAAAAAAAGTGGGAACAATTGCATTTCTTCCATCTTCACAGTAAGAATAGATCAGTCTGGCTGCATGGATCACTGTCATTAGATCAGCTGAGAAAGGAGAAATGGGAGATGCTCACAATGATTTCAAAACACAGGGAAGAGATTTCTTCCATTCCCATCTAAAGCATGTGGAGTTAGGAGCTGGCAGTGCTGGTATCACTAGAGTGGTAGCAGATGATTTGTATAATAAGGAAGTCAAATGCTTTGCTACTTTCTGGAAACATACCTGCCTCATGATCATCCTCAAAACCTAGAGTTAGCTTAAGCGGCTATTTTCAGTTCCTTGATGATCTTTGAAGATCTAGAGACATACTCAGTAGCAGTAGCTCTGCATATGGAAAATGACACAAGAAGATATTGCTGACACGGTAGGGTCTGCTATCCTATCTCACTAACAATTTGATATATACGTAATGGCAGAAGAATATATTCATTTTGAATTAGTGTTACTATTATGCATGTTAAAATAGTTACCCAGAATGCAAAACAAACTCACAAATTTATGGTTAAAGGAATTGAAGTCTCTGCTTTGTGGAACTAAAATCAGACTTTCTAAAAAATATAGTGTTATAATTTCTAAAGGAACATGTGCTTAAGAAGGAAAAAAATCTGAAATTGCAGAGCAGTCTAATGCAAAAAAAACCCAAACCAAAACAAAAACTTCATGCTTTTTTGTTACCTGCAGCAAAAAGACTTGAAAGCAAAGAAAATTGGTAAATATTCTGGAGAACTCAAGGTACAGAGTTATGCTTCTTTTACTGCTTGATAAAAGACTTTCTCTGCTGGATGTATGCATCAGGCCCTTTATCTGATCTGAGGTGAAAAGCCGAAAGCAGAACCTGCAGCTTGTTGTAGTGAGCCTGAGCTCCAGTGCTAGCTGGCGATGGGAGCAGAAGTTTGCTCTTTTTTCAGTTTACAATTGTATGTATTATATTCTGCTGAAAGTTTTTCTTACTTAAATTATTTATTGGGGTGGATTATTTAAAGGATTTGCTGCTTCAGGAGTTCAAAACAAACATATGATGGAAACCATGATGTGTCCTACCTTTCAGCAGATTTTTCTAATATGATGGTTGCAGTAAAATGTTGCAAGGCTGAAGGCATAAAGAAATCTTGCTGTTTTAGTCCGCGTCGAGTGAATAAATTTGTTCTTTGTTCTGTATTAGAAGTTTTGTGTAATAGCTACTTCTCTCCCCCCTCCCCACGCTGTGTGTGTGTGCGCTTGGAGGTACAATTGGACATTTACAGATTGCAGAACGAGCCTTTATTTTAGTCATAATTATATTTCGAAAAGATAAAAGGATCTCCTTTAACTCAATGCGGCTGCATGTGCTGGTGTCTTTGGTGGTATTACTTCCCTCAACTGTCACCTTTGAGGACCCTTGGTTTTGCCCCTCTTTGAGGCAGTTATGTTTCAACGTGTAATCGTGTTTGGCCTTAGAGCAAGCCCAAAAATTAGCTCCCAAGGTAGTTTCATCATTCCCTATTAAAGAGAGTCACCCCACTGCCGGTAGTAGCTCTTCCTACACCCTGTTCCAGCCGTGGAGGCAGAGCCTTTGCTCTCTTATGTTTAAAAGTTTGTGTCTGAACCCTCAACTCTTTTGATGTTTCATTTTTTCCATAGAATAAAATCCTTTAAGCAATCTGCTAATTATGTCTCTTCTTCTGAGGCAGTGAAAATAGAGTATGTTTTTTTCCAAGTAGTGTCTTGTACTGGATTTCTTGCGTTGTGTTCCCTTCTGTCCTGCTTTCCCTCAGGTTCCTCAGAGGACCCAAGTCTACCGAGGCAGCAGAACTGGGGCCACAGTTTGGGTCACCGCATTGCACCCTGTTGCCTGGGTTGGACCCTTCCCATAAGCATGTGCTTGTTGGGGGGGGATGTAATGACCACAGTTCTTCAGAAAATGTGGTCTCTGTGTGCTCTGCATACTGTCCTCTCCTTATAAATACCAAACTAAGATGGTCGGCAAAAATCAGTGAACTCTTGGGGACGCTATTTTCCGAAGAATTCCAGTGACTCAAAGGACAAGTGATTTTTCTATATTGAAGTGACAGTGGCTGCTCTTTCTATCATCTTAGCATCATCGGGGGATTTCTTCTCATTCAGATGTGGGTACTTCCTCCAATATGCATCCCTAAATAATTCTTTCAATATTACTGGATATCTCTTTTTGAGGCCTTGGGCTGTCTTAACATTTGATCTTGCAGAGTCTTTCGGAGTATTAATTTGTTTCTTTTTCTCTGCGTGGTCCCACTCGGGTTCCATTGCTTTCTGTTTCTCAGGTTTTTTGAAGATCTGAACAATAGGTGGCCATTCTGTGACATGTTTTCATACTGCACAAACAAAATTTCTAAATTAGCATTCACGCCAAAAAAATTGGATTTTGTCTTACAATGTACAAGAGACGATTTCCTTCCTTTTTCTGAGTCTCAAAAATGTTTTGTTTCGGGGAGTGTGTCCATAAAGCAGGAATCGAGATGCGTGCAACGTACGCAGATGCCCAGCATAAACCTGCTATGTGAGAGAAAATGCCCACCTCTGTTGTTTCGAAGGAGGAGGGTTCCAGTGGCAGAGATGGCTTTCTTTGAGAGTCACTTCAATGGTAAACATGATTGTTTACTGACAAGTGGCTTTTGTGATCTCAGCAAACAGACTGGGACAGACACTGTTCTTAATGTGAATGGGTGGTCAGGCTGGGCAGGTGGACGTTCAGGGTTGCTGTTTCTACTAGGTGACTATTTGTAGCTGTATTTTGCACCATTAAATTGATTTAGGACTTTGGCTGTAGACCATCTAAACTATACACAATCATTGCCATAGCTCCTGTTTAGCAGTCTTTGGCACCTTGTAAATGAAAGAAAATAGAAAGTGAAAGAAAAAAGAAAGGGAAAAGGTATTTTGATGTAGTGAAAATGCCATTGTTCTTGTACATGGGCTCTAGCAATTTGCAAACCTGTAAGATATTTTTTAATTGTTCATTCAGGAAGTTGTTCTTCAGAACAGGAGCTAAATTTATTACTATATTACTTACTAATTCATTACTGAGTTTTAATCTACAGAAGAAATTGTTTTAGTTTGTGTGTGAGTTATGGGGGTTTGTGTTTTGGCTGTGAGGGCCAAACCTCAGAGGAGATGGGGTGTTTTGTTAAGTGAGCCATTTTCCCCTGTTACTTCCCCTTCAGTGATGGGGAGGTCTGGTTTTGCGTATGTAGTTGCAAATAACCTGAGAGCCCTTGATTAATGAAGCTACGGGCATTGCAATTCAGAGAGGAAGTTAGTAAGAAAAGGTGGTATTTACTTTGCTTTCCTTTCCTAAAAGGAGCTTTGAATAAAATTGCAGTATCTATGACAGGCTTCTAAGGAGTTCTGAGGTTTCCAAAGAAAAAAGTAATAAACACCTTGGATTTTCTTGTAACATGGTATTTAATGTTTGAAAACATTAGTATAGTATAGCATTGTCATTCTGACCTTACAGTAGAATTACTAAGGCTTTACATCATGCTTCGTGTTGGTATGGACCAACAGAATAAAATGCTATAACCTCAAAGAGTAGCTGACCATGTTACATTCATGAGGGACTATCTTGAGCTTTTTGATGCCAAGAGATTGCCCTTCTTTAGTCAGTGTTTGCATCGTCTTCTAATGCATTTCTTCTTTTGAGGGACTGTATAATTACTGCTTTGTAATTTATCTGTTCAGGTTTGGCCTTGATGATCTGAACTTCAATCTGTATTTGTAACACCTATTAAGCCTTTCATTTTCTTGTACAGAATTGAGGGCAAATTTGAGGAAACAAGAAGAAGTAAAAAGACCAAGTTAGTACTATAATCGCCTGAATCCAAAATAGAATGATTCCGTCTCAGTTATCTGGAAGAATCTTTAAATTGGAGGGTCATCATCTTACATTCATGGTAGTCTACTTTGTACTTGCTGTATTATTTATTTTTTAAAAAATAAAAAAATTGAGTGGGTTCGTGTTAGCAAGTTGGATTTGTATCCAAAGCTGTCCCGTGCACCTCTTCATATAAATGCAAGATAGCTAAACATAAATCATCTTTCCATCAAATGCTAGAGGAGGAGGGGGAACATAAGCTGTTGTATACTTACTGAGGGACAGGAGCATGTATTGGGGTAGACAGTTTGGAGCATCACATGCATATTAGGGATTTCTTTGTCAATATTCTGTTAGTGTTTGTGAAGGAGAGGCAAAACAGTGTAGCTTTCCTTCTCTACATCAAGGGAACAGAAGGCAATGGGAAGTCCTACAGGGCTACTGTGCCTTCTCGCCATACCTTATAAATCTGTTCTTAGAATGATAGGGCTGCCTTAGGTTTAAGGTAGTCCTGGTTATTTTTTCTCATTGGGGTGTCCTACAAAATCAAGAGACATCATTAATAAGATTACAAAGTAGGTGGAAATATCTTTAAATGATCTCTATTTGAAAGCAAAGACTGTGTATTTAAAGCAAACTGTCTTCAATTTAAATTTGTAGACAGAAATTGGAACCATAGATCTTGAGAAACCCCATTTGTTTTATATACCTTTTATTTGAGACTGAGCCATTTTCCTATTCTACAGGGTATTTAAAATCCCAAGGCCATTTTAAATTTGCCTAGTAAGACTTCATCTACTTCATTTTTCCATTGGAGTAAGAACATACATGAGGCAGTTGATGGAAGCCTTCGGATCGTGTGTTTGACACCTTTGGAAAACTCTGTCCACATACATCCCTGTAGTATATCTTTCATTTTAACCTCTTGCTCTAAAATGCTCTGCATACAGAAAACTCGTTATCTGGTACTGGAATTTGAATGTACCTTTCCTGATAACAGATAGGCATGTTTAACACAGTCTAAGTTACAAGGATTAATGCAGTAGTTGTTTTTAATATGGTTGTTAGGTTGATTTCTTTATGGAAGCCTCCATACCAAATAGTGTTTGATGTATGGGAAACTTTGACGCTACTTTTTCCTGTATTTGAAAAACATAGTGATAAAGCAGCCTGGTTGTCAAAATGTCAGCATTTCACTTTGACATTTAAGTAAGAGTTTCCGTTTTCTGATTTGTTCTAGTGTGGCTTTTTTTGTTATTGAGCTTCGTAAAGAAGGTACAAAAAGTCGTTAATAGAGCTGTAAGGCTTCATTTCTCTATCACAAATGCAGTTGAATATTTCTGGAATTTATAGCAGTGTCCTTTAAAGAGTGCTATTGATGGAGATGTTGCTTCTAAAATACTGACTATCCCATATGGATCTTGGCCTTTGAACGTTCGCTTGGAAACTGGACGTGTAGGTGGAGGGGGAGAAGAACCGGTGGGAGGTTGCAGACTGAAAATGTGCAGAAATGTTTGGTTTTTCTTTCTATGTAACAGAAGAAACTTCAGTCTGCTGAATTTCTTTTTAATAAAGAAGCAAAGAGAAGTTAATTTAAAATTATAAAAATAATAATGATAAATAACATAAAGCTAAATGAATGTCTGATCAGGACATGCCAGCTGTCAAGAAGTTATGTGTTTATCTCTATATTGGGTGAATTAATTACTTAATTTACATCATTTTATGTTTTTTTCTTAAGAATTTTCCTGAAAAGTTAATAACTTCTTTCTTAATACAATTTTTTTTGTTTTAAAAAAGACACTGTACACTTTGCATACTTATTAACTGTATGCATTAATATGCAATATAATTCAGAGCCTTAGTATTAGGAAATTAATAACTTATTTGGTAAAAAGAAAAGGATCATTTTTTTTAACTGCATATGTGTGAAGCCAGATGGAATTGCAATTCTGTTAAAATGCACAAGAAAAATCATAAGTTTAAGTATCTTAAATAAAGATTGGATAAAATGTTGAATAAATGTTACCTCTAAATAAAAATGGGTTTTGATAAACTTGCTTGTTTCTGCTGCATCTAACACAAAACACTTGATTAGTAATTTGAATGAGAATTTCTGGTTACCTTTTCTTTGAAGATTTTTAGAACTAGGAGAGCTGTTCTGTAAAATTTGGTTTTATTTTTTGGGGGAACTAAAACATATTTCCATCTCAGCTGAAATTGATTTCTTAACTTTTTATATAAGTCACTAAGCTTAACAGAAATTATTTTAAAAATTTTTTTTCTAAGATCTCTTTCAAAGATGACTATTATTCAGTGTTTGAACAAACTCTTGCTCTAGGTATTTATACTGGGAGTTCTCCTAGCTCAGTTGTGTGACTTCCTTAAATTTATTAGCCTCAAACCTGTTTTGCTTGAATGTTTCAGCTGTTTAATGGAAGTTGTCTTAATAGATTATAGTAGCATTAAATTTTTCAACTCCGGAGTGCCTTGTTTCAATTTGAATTATAATGGGTTTATTTTTAAAGAAGAAAAACATTTTAAAAATCTGATTAAAATGAAAATATTTTCGTAAAGAATATACTGTACTTATGCTCTATGTGGTGGCTTCTGTGATCATTTTTTTTAACCATAAAACTAGTAGTACTGTTTAAAGCATTTTACTCTAGAAGGAGGGTACACAAATTGAGATGTATTAAAATTTGTATGAAAAATTTTGCAAGCAACTGCTTTGTTTTTTTGTTTTTTTTTTTTTTTTTTTTNGGGTTTTTTTTTTTAAATTCAGAGAAGAATGGCCAGTAATGTAAAGAAGTTTCAGTTACTGGGTAATTTGTAACGCCAATGAAATGAAAGATCCTTTTTTAAATTATTTTTTCCCATAAATAAATTTTAAAATACTCATTCATGTTATATTTAAAACCCATGCTTTGACAGCCTGCATGAGAGTTGTGGCAGCGTGGATAAGATTTAAGGCAGAAGCTGAAGGAACTGTCTCCCAGAATTTTCTGCCCTTTTCCTCCGCTTTTCAATACCTTCATTTTTATATATTAGTCAGTTTGATACCGAATAGCTGCGAACTGAAGTGCTGAAGTTGACCATCGTGCTGAAAGGTGTTGCCATCCCGTGCAAACTGGGAAGTTGGGCCAAGGGTGTTACCACATGCAAGGAGGGAGGTGCTCAGCCCCGCAAACCATGACCGCGGCCGGGGCCTGAGGGGCACCGCGGTGCTCCTGCTGACCCATCAAAATTAGCCCGGCGTTGCATTCACCTCGCTAAAGTCAGGCCAGTTAGTCAGCTTTTGACAGAACCATGCATCATGGGTTGTTTTTTTTTTTTGGGTACTAACCTGATTGCAGAGCAAGTATCTTTGGGGAAGGCATGGCTGGTTTGGGTAACTTGGGGGCTGGTGGGGAGCCAGGAGGTGGGAAGGCAGGGATCCTCACTAGCCCTGCCTGCCTTTCCAAGTGGGCAGAGCATCACGTTTCTGTTTCTGGAGGATTTAAAAAATAAAAACATCCACAAAATTTAGTTTAGAGAGATAATAATGAAATACAGCATTTTTTTACCCACCTTTGTTTTTGACTGTACATAAGTATGCGTTTAATTCAGCTCTAGTATCAGTTCCTGTGTTTTGACTAGGTGATACAGCATAATTTAGTTTTTTAATTGAGAAAAAGCTTGTTGTATTTGTAAATAGACTATGAAAGAAAGTAGCTGGCAGTATTTGATGTACTATTAATTCAAGATATCTATTTGATGACCCTTATCATACTTGAGTTAATTTTTTGCTAATTTACAGCTTTGTAACTGATGGAAAACTAATTTCAAACATAAAAGGTTGAATACATGACACAAAAATCAGTTCTGACTTGTTATGAAAAAGAATCTATTAAGATACATAAATATAGCAATAAAAGAAAATATATAAAAAGTTGATTTTCAAATGGCCACGGGAAGAGGGAAGGTAACAGCATTACTCAGCAGCATTTGTTATTGTATTTCCAGCTGTACATTCAGACTTAAAACTAGCTACTCCAAAAGTGATACAGGATATTTGAAGGATACCATTTAGTAGAAATCTAGTCCCTTTAAGAGGAAGTAGTTTGCAAGAACTCGGTTGTATTGAGACACTGTTGTTGTTGGTTTTGCAATGGTTTTTGTAGTTTAAAGGTCACTTCTTTTTTGGGGGGGGGTGAAGGGTTGTCCTTCCTTAATTGCTCTCGGTATTTTAGTAAGAAGTTGTTGGAGGCTTCTTAAGCAGTTGTATCTGGCATATTTAGTGGCATGGTCTCTTTTCATTGAGTTCTGAATTGAGGAATTCTGTTTTGGAAATTGTTTAGTGTTGCCTTTATGATTTCTCAAAGCAACACAGTTTTCTTGTATCGCACCTTTTTTCTGAAAGGCCTTTTGTTTTTTTTTCCTGTAAATTTGATTTGATGTGCAGGTAAGCTACAGAAAATATTTTTGCTCATGATTTATGTATTAAAATCAGAGAAGGTTTTAGAAAAGATAGGTTGGGAGAATTCAGATGACACTAGTTTCACATGCAAACTATTTTTCAGAAATTGGCTTTGGGTATTGACTGACCTTTTTTTATATGCAGAAGATGGGAGAATGGAAAAGTCAGTAATTTGAGGTATCAAATAAAATTAAAATTCCTTTGGAAAAGAAATGCAACAGTATTTAGTCTATTTAAAGTTAAGCTACATACGAGATGTAATAAATTTAGGGAGCAGTCTTGGGAGTGTTTAGTGCATGTTATTCTTAAATAGAACTTRATAAAATAAGTGTGAGTACAGATAAGCCTGCGGAGATGCATTATACAGCCACGTCAGTGAATCTGTTCTTTCACCTCTGGGGATGAGCAAAAGCAGTTAAAATACAAGATGTAGTCACTCATCAGTTTCAGACAAGGACACCAGCTCGCAGAAGCGTGGAAAGACTTATCAAATAAGTCTTCCTAAAATTAGGAAAAGATACGTGTTTTGTAAATGGGCTTTTTCTAGTAAAGGTAGTATGTAATGTAAACCATAATTAGCAAATGGAATATGAATTTTTACTAGTGGCAAAAAAATCCCTTTCTATCTGTTATGTATGTATTTGATAAAGTATGTATTAGGATACCATTTTAAAGATAATTAAACTTGTTTATCCTAAGCACCAGTTTTCATAAAGATTGTAGCTACGCAGCCTTGTTTCAGTGCCTTCACTGAAGGCAGAAGAAGGAGAGAGAAATCCTTCTTTCGGTTTTGGCAGGAGAAGGCTGGGCAGTTGGGGCATCTGTGCGGTCTGACAGGTGGCCAAGCTTTGGGCCAGGAGCACGGCCAGCGTGGCAGAAGACATAGGTAAGGGTAAGGGAACTGGCACTATCGCAGCGTCGGGCCAAAGGGAAGTGACCAGAAGGAAATTCCACCACTTTGAGGTTTGGGGTTGGGGGGACCTCAAGACGTTTCCTGGGGGAGCTTARGGAGCAGAAGGTGGGAAGGCTGGAAGTGCTGCAGGGAGAGGGCATCGGACGTGCGAGCTGGAGGGCCTACGGGTACATTGGGAAGGCCGTCACGGGGACAAGCTGGTAACGAAAGGGTGCAAAGCTGGGGTTTGCACAATGGGGACTTAAGAGACAGGAAGCAAATTCATAGGAAACTGGTCTTCCTTTGGCCTGCTGCTACAAAACAGGCTATTCTTTAGAGCTGCAACTGAGCGAGGAAAGGAAGAGGGCACAAAGTAATGCAGGAGGCACGTTTGTGAGTCTCCCTAGGACTAACCTCAGGGCCAGAGGATTTCTTTCACTGCAGCGAGAAGGAGGATTTGCAGTGGATCCCTTCTCTGGAAATGATGCTAACCGTTTTTTTTTTAATCTCAGCAATATATCCACCTAAAATTAAACCTACTCACATCACTTGGCAACTTGTTTGTAAGAATGAAAATGAACTAGTTTAGTGTGGGTCAGCTGTAGATTGTGAACAGTGTTATTTCCTACAAGACGCCATAACATAAAACAGGCTTTCTGCTGCTTTGCAGTGCTTTTGCTCCCACTCTTTTCCCCTCACTTGAAAGCTAATCCATTGTTTTAGGTTCCTCCTTACAACAACTAGTTGTATTACAAAGGATTACGGCTTCAGGTGAACTGTAACCAATGAGTCTGAATGGGAAAATACAGTTGTATTTCACTAGTAGGTAAGTTTTCATTACAACAAAGACAATAAAAATGCCAAAATTATGACTGCAGTCACAGGTGTATTTAACTCTTCCAAATGTGACTCCTAAAGTGCTTGAATGTTTTGTTTTCYGTGAAATTCCTTACATGGGTTTCATTCCATTTGGACATAAGAATAGGGATACCCTTACAAATAGTAGTAAGGGAACATTTCTGTTAGTAGCGAGTAATGGCAGTGTTGACTCTTCCAGAAATGACTCATATAGATTGTACTTTTTTTTTTTAATGGAGTTGTGATTTTTGTCGTAGATGCATACGAAGTTTATAATCGTCCTAACTTTATTCTTGCTAAGCTATGACCAGCCATCCTACTAAATTATATTTTTAGACTTGCTTCCTAAGGAAGTGAAGCTTACAGTAGTCATGCTGTCACAGTCAGCTGTCATCGTCCGTCCATCTGTCCACCCTTGATAACTCAGCCAATTTTAAGCAAACTTGACAGACTGGCAGAGGTGAACGAACTAGTTTTCTCCAACTCGGTGCCTGGGAGGGTCACTGCTGATGTTCCTCACTGGAGGAGAAGCCAGAGCAATCCCACTCTTTGCTCAGTCCAGGCAGGGCTGAAAGGCAGTGGGGCGCCGGGCACCGTGCTTGGCTGGCCAGCCCAACGAAGGTAGGGAGGGCAACACCAGGGGAAATGGAGTATACTTTGAGGGCCGTTGGGAGATTGCAGTGGGGAGCTGGAGGTATGAGAAGGACCTGGAGATGCGAAGGCAGTCATATGGTAAGGGGGCTTATTGTGGATCCTACAGGAGATGGAGGAGGCAGAGGAGCAGTAGTACAGCAGGAGGTGTAAGGAGAAAAACAGGAACAGATTTCCTTCGTTCTGCTCATGGAACAACTTGTTTCCTCTTCTGTCATAGACGCAGTTATGAATGTTGTAACCTCACAGAAAAAATGACTGTTAGATAATGTTGTGCATGCCCTTTGCTGTGCTTGGCTACAGATGGGTCTCTGCATAGTTAGTTACTTTGGTCAAACCAGCGGGAAACACAATCTTTGGTGCACATAGCTGCTATTGCAAAAGGCTAATAATTACCGTGCCATCCCTTAAAAAGTTTGGTTACATTAAATGTTAAACTTAAACTGAAGAGCTCCAACTGCCTTTATTGATAAAGAAAAAAAGTGAGGTTTCTGATTTTTTTTTTTCCCCTATATTGTTATGGTTTGTGTTGAATGGGGGGGAGGGTAGAAAGGAACATCAGATGCAGCATTGGAAGGTTTGTGGAGAAAGATACAACTTATGAAACTCCAAGTGAAAGAAAGTGCTTGGATGATAACCTTTTGCTAAATGTTTAGACACCTTTATCAGACTTCAGAATTTTTTTTTGAGAAATTTGTTTCTTTCACCTGTTTGTCAACAATTTTTTCTCTAGATACTTCAGTTTATGGCATTGTCTTATCACACTACATCCCCGTATCTCACAGTTATTTCTGTGCTCTGATTCTCAACTAGTTTTCTCCTGGCCAGCTACTTCATCATCTGCTGGTTTTTTAATTTTATTAGTTGTTCTGCTGTAATTCCAAGAACTGGTGCTGCATATCTCCATTACAAAGCACATCAAAACCTAAGCTTTTAATCTGGAAGGTTCAATCTCAGTGTAGGGCTTTGTGTAGAGTGAATCTATTGAAATACAGTTGCTTGTTTTCCATGAAGTTATAACAAGTAATTTCCCCCCTTTCCTAACAGAACGACCCTTAAGATGTGTTTGTTTATATCACACTAATTTAATGCTCCTTAGTTCTGATACATCCTTGTCTTTTGGTTAAAAATGATCTCTAAACTGATGAAAATTTCCAGTCTTGGCAGAGATCAGAGCCTGGCCAGCTTCCGATTAGCGCTTGCTTGGACACTCTTTTCCTGCGATTGTCTCCCCGAGTACAATAAGCTGCTCTCCCTCATTTTGCCTGAAAGTGCAGTCACCAGCTCTCAGCTGAAATGATGTAGTTAGAATGACATTAGGATGTAAGCAGGCTCTAGCAGGAAGCAAGGAGCTGCTGGGGAGGGTCAGGAAACACTTTAGGATCATCGGAATTTTCTGCTGTCTTCTGAGACCTTAAGACTGTATTAATTATTGTATTAAGACTGTATTTAACCCTTCTAGTTAGTAATCCCTGCATGGTCGTGTGTGCACTGTTTGTCTGTGCTGTACAGCTAACCCTGTGAAAGAAACCAGGTAGTTTTGCACTGAACAAACGGCTTTGCTGAAGATATTCATTGTATATGCATGTACATATATATACGTATGTACATTAAAAAAAATGAACACACTTTGCAGCAGTGGAGTGGCCAGATTAAGTAGTCCTGAATTGTTAAAAATGAAATAGCTTGCATCTCCTCCTATCAGATTATTTGAAGAAACAAAAGCAAAGTCCTATTTTTTTTTTTTTCCATTCAATCTGCCATAATCAGCGTGTACTCATTGTTTTTCAAGTGAATCTCTCGCCTGCCAGCAAAGCTCTAGAAACATGGAGAAAAGTACAAAAGCTCCTATTTCTGTGTAGGTTTTTGCTTTCTGTCCCCTGCATGACATTTTGGATGTTGCTTGGTTTGTGCTATACTGAGACTTCATCTTTTGTTTTCTCTTCAGAACTTTTAAGTGAATTTCACAAGAGGGCTACTTGTTCACTTTATCTTTCTGTTTATATATAAGGTTAAGCAGTCCTTGCTGCAAAAGTTTGAAAAGTACACCAAGTGTGTTGTGCAGTTTTTCTTCCATATTTAAACAGACGTTAGCACGGTTCCTCTAATTAAGAAAAAAAAAAAAGTTATGTATTTAATRTTATTGTTTCTTCTGTACGTTGTACTTCATGCTATAATTAAAGCCATGACAGTACATCAGAATTTACAGATTATAGGGGAATGTATGCAAATGGTCTTCCTCACTGTCAGGTTTACACATTTATAGTATGTGATGAAATGTAGATGAAAGAGGTGTGGATTTCAAGAGGGGGCTTGCAGTTGGAAGGAGTTGCAGCTGTAGCTGCCTGGGGACTAGCTGAAGAATGAAGAGAGCAAAACGTAATCTGCAGAGAAACTTAAGCTTTTATTGCTATACTAGTTTATTTTTGTAAATTTTCTTTCATGTTTTGCTTGAGCCAAATTAAAGTCATCACTAAAATTAAACGGCATGATCATTTCGCTGTATTTTTAAGAGAGATAACAGCAAGCTGTGCAACCGTTCCAGCGATTAGCTGTTCTTGTAGTGAAGAAACCACTGTTTTTACGTGTGTTAAAACTCTGGTACTTCTGGGAAGGGAAGGGAAGGGAGCCATTATAACGCAAATTGCTCCTTACTTAATGGTACATCAGCTGGATGTTAAAGATAATCTCTTAAAGGTGTTCCTGTTTCCTGACTATGTAGTGTTACAGAAGAGATCTCCATTTAGCAGTGTTGTTAAAGTGGTGGAGGAGCAGTGTCACCAAATGCTTGTCCCCCTTTGCAGTCTGGGGACAAGCATTCCGAGTGACCACTTTACGTTTCTCTCTTTAACAGGTTTGGGAAAAACCAAGAGAAAGACGAGCGCACGAGACGCCTCACCTACTCCTAGCACAGATGCAGAATACCCGTCCAACGGCAGCAGCGCCGACCGGATTTACGATCTTAACATTCCAGCCTACGTGAAATTTGCCTATGTCGCGGAGAGGGAGGATGAACTGTCCCTCGTGAAAGGATCCCGAGTGATTGTCATGGAGAAGTGCAGCGATGGCTGGTGGAGAGGTAGCTACAATGGACAGATTGGCTGGTTTCCTTCGAACTATGTGGTAGAGGAGGTTGAGGAGGCAACTGCAGATTCACCCAGCTTTCTCAGCTTAAGGAAAGGCGCTTCCATGAGTAATGGCCAGGGCACCAAAGTACTCCACGTTGTTCAGACACTGTATCCATTCAGCTCCGTCACAGAAGAAGAGCTCAATTTTGAAAAAGGGGAAACGATGGAAGTCATTGAAAAGCCAGAAAATGACCCAGAATGGTGGAAATGTAAAAATTCCAGAGGGCAAATTGGTCTTGTTCCTAAAAACTATGTAGTAATCATTAGCGATGGTCCTACCATTAACACTTCCCATCCGCCTCAGATAAGCTACACGGGACCATCTTCTACAGGACGGTTTGCTGGAAGAGAGTGGTATTACGGGAATGTTACCCGACACCAAGCAGAATGTGCCCTGAACGAAAGGGGAGTGGAAGGAGACTTCCTTGTTAGAGATAGTGAATCTTCGGTAAGTGGTACTCAGCCCTGCAGGCTTTGTAATAACCCGATGCTTGGGTTAGCAAGCAYGACAGTTAATAGCTTCCCTATCTGTAGTAAAGGGCTTTTCACCCTCAAAGAAGCAAGCAACGCTTCAGTGTTATCAACCAATATGCTTACTGCTTGTGAGAATCAGTCTGTTACTGAAATGCAGTGACATTTACGCTGAAATTTAACAGCTGTGGCCTGTATTATCCAGGGTTTTTTTAATTAGTGGACAAGCAAGTAAATATTTCAGGCTTCAATTTGACTTTTCATGTGTTCCTCATATGCAATCCTCCTCAAATTTATAGTGCTGCAAGATAAAATAATTCTTGTGAATTGCAAATTTGGTCATTAATTTGATTTTAAAGCTAATTTTAAATGGGATCTTTGCATTGGTCAGTTTTGTTCTGCTTTTAATTGAATAATAACATAGGTTCTTTAAACTATTGGTTAAAATCCCATTTTAATGTATTTCTGCTCTACTTAGATTATTTAGGTTGTAGTAAGGTAAAGTTATTATTGTATCTAACTGTTAAGATTATGATACACGACAGAGAGGGTCAAGTCAGCAGCTCATATGCTTTGTAAATTGAGCCTTGATGACATCAGAGGGATATGAGTAATGCTGATTAGGGATCACTGTAATTCTGAAAGTTCAAATTTAAAATTACACTGAAAGGCCTTTCATGTATGCTGAGGCCAGAGAATTCATAGTTAAAGCTCTCAAAATTTAATTATCCCTTGACTGTGATTTTGAAAAGGTGACAGATTTTAGTAATTCCCTAATATGTCTTTCAAAAGCTACCAAAAAAACCCCCCCAAAAAAGAATCAAATCTGAATTTGTGATTAGGGCTTTTCTGCATTTATTGTTTCAATTGTAGGGCCATTCCATGAAGACAAATTGTTATTTAGTAGATGTCTCTATCTAAGTATTTTGTTGCTTCACGTATAAAAATTCAAAATTAATATAGTTATATTAGCTCAGTCTTCTCTAATTTGAGCGTACGGTACTACTTAAATAAGTATACCTTACACAGCTACGGACATCTATCTCTGTGCCGTATTTGTATCAGGTTTCACTGTGCCCGTATTGTGGGCTATCCTGGTTTACAACATAGATTGCGAATAAAAACTAAAGCAGTGTCAACTGCATATAGTTTGAGCCATAATGTGGTTTTTAAAAGATTTCTTGACTCTAACTAATGTCTTCAGAAGGCTGTACTGATTGCATATATCACTTCTGGTTAGAACTTGTGGTATTCTTTGTCATAATTGCCTATAATTTGGGGGAAAACTGTTCCCATTTACTATTCCTCATGTAAATGATTTCAGTAACTTGTCAGTAGTAGGTGTTGGCATGACTGCATGCTGGAAAACAAAGAATGTGCTTTAAGTAAGGGGGAGAATTAAGCTTGAGCTCAAATCTGGAAGTAAAGATCCTTTTAGCTCCTGATACTTTTTTGGAAGCATGTTTCACATTTCATTTGCTGACTCTGTTCTTCCTAAGTTACAATTCCAGCTACTCAGAAGAGGTCCCAGAATGAAGTCAAAATCTAAGGTAGCATTGAGGCAGATTCATTAGGTAGTGCATACTAAAGGATACTCTTTAGTGGACAAGCAACTAAATATTTCAGGCTTCAATTTGACTTTTCATGTGTTCCTCACATGCAATACTAAAATTTGGGATTGGCTGGCATCTTGGCATCTTGGCTTTTGACGAGGGAGATGAACAGAGGCTTCTAGCTGAAAGACAAGGAACTTGTTAATTCTGTAGGATTTTCTAAATCCAAATAAAACTTTGCGTTCTAATTTTTGGAAAACATGAGTAGTTTATTATTATTATTGAAGTTAGGACTCTTGCTATTCCCTGAAATTTTTACATCATATGTAACATTATTGCCAAAATACAATTCTGTAATAGTCCCGAGTATTTTTTTTTTTTCTGGATACAGTATTGTCTGATTAAATTTCAGGCATCTTTCCTTGATGAATTTGTTCTGCAGAAGACATGATAGCTGTCAAACTACCCTTTCTTTGAAGCTCTGTGTCATTGAGTTCCTATTTCTGCTCTTAGTTAACTGTAATCGCTAAACGAAGGCAAATGCAAATAAACCAGAGGAGAACGGGAAGGAAAAATAGAAATTTAGAAAACATGACTGACTTACAGAGGCTGAGAGGAATCAAGTTTTTTTAGTCAACAGAAGAAAAGACTGAGGTGGGGCATACAGTCTTCTAAAATGTAGAAAGCCACTAGAGGATTATGGTAATCATTAAATTACAGTAGTTTAGCTGTCTCTTCAAGGTAGCATCCTGTCTGGCAGGGGCAGGCAGGTATACTGGATGCAGTGTACCCTTGGTGTGTCCCTCCAGCAGGTAGAAGCTTGCTTTCAGACCTGGATGCTGCATTTTGGGTTATCCTGAGACAATAGCTATCAATTTTCTTCTGTCTTTTGGGAAAGTGCCAGAAGGACAGTTTGAAAATTAATACATTACTTAAAATACAAAAATGCGCAGCCATTTCTCAGTGCACACCATGTCACAGTGACCACCGAGCTACGGCTCGTTTCTTTGCTCTTAAGAGTCTACCTCTGGAGTAAACTAATTTCCTTGAAAGGACACAGTAACCTTTTAATTTAATATGACATCATAACACTAAACACACTTGTATTCAAAGCAGTTTCAAATTTGCTGCCTGCATTGTTGCTGGGGAAATTGTTGCTTGTGGAGCACAAAAAGATTCATTCAGAATGTGGTCTTCAAGTTGTTTCCAGCATCTAACGCTTACTGGAACACCAGAAAATTTACTCAGTTCATATTACAGCAAGTTTTTTGCACACATGCAAAAAAAAAATGTGCTGAATTGAGGAACTTATCTTTTTTTTTTCTTTTTCTAATCTTGATCTGGTCTTGCAGATCCTGTATTTGGGTTTTTTTTGAGCAATGAGAAAAACTGTAGTTATGCATGTAAATGCCTCCTTTGTCTTAGTACTGCTTGAGAGTTTTAGTTTTTATTAGGTTTAAAGAAATACTTTACAACATCTCAAACTTTTATCTGCCCTAATCTTTATATATCATACTATCATATAGTTTGTTTATGTATGTGAATTATAAAAGCATTGGGGATTGCTAGTTTGTTTTTATTTTTTTTTCTGAAGTGCCAGGAGTGATATAAGCAGTGAATGGGCATACTTGATAACATTGGGAAAAAGATCACAAAAAAAAATCTATTTCAAGCTTATTATGTATGGGACAAAGAAAGGTTTTAGAAATAACTCTCAAATTCTTGACAGTTGCCATATTTCACATGCGTACTACAGAGGCTGTGCACGCTGTGGCTAAAAGTCACCAGGAGCATCTGCACGACCAGAGCAAAAGATCTTGATTAGAAAGACCAGACTGAACAGAGCAAAGTTGTCAGCTCTCCGGTTTGCTCATCTTTCCATTGGACCAGCACTTGCCATTACATTGTGTTATGAACCCACCTATTAGAGCTGTGGATGCAGGGGTTATTCCTTTCTAAAAAGGCCCATAGATAAAACTGTGAGTCATCCGGCTAATCCCGTGCCTGATTTTTGACCTGTTTTAGGGTTTTCTATAGCCTTCCATCACCATAGTTACGAAAAGTGGTCTGTATAAACATTTTCCTTAGATTTCTTTGAGTTTTGCTCTTGTTACTGAGCTATCAAAAGCTCTCCTTGGATAGATGGTTTGTATTACTCTGTATTCACTTGATGAGACTGTCATGTTTTTCCATTTCAAATTTTAGTAGTTGCAAGATTTTACAATGTTTCTCTAGATTTAACTTACCAGATGTTTGTCTCACAGCTAGATTCCTTTAGCCAAAAATATTCTCCTCAGTTACGCTTAGATCTAAGGGATGCTGCCATAGTGGAGAATATCCTGAGRTGAACTTTATCGGGTAGCTAGGAGCCTGATTATCTTCATTAGTTACGAAACACTATTATTAGAACCATAAACTTGTTTGAACCATTTAAGCCCATAGTTTATGTAACAGGCACAGTTACCTACTGATAACATTTTTGCCAACTCTGTTGTACCTAGGTAATGTCACCTTAGTTTTAGAGATGTAAAGGAGACTGAGGTGGAACATACCTAGTTAGAAACACTGCTTGATTTGTTCTTTCTGTTGCAGGCTGCTCGGTTGATAAAAACTGAAGTTTGTTGTCTTATTTAAGTAGCACTCCTGAACAAATAATGCAGATTTAATCTATGCAGTCTCTGTACAGCCACTTCTTACCCTTTTTGAATTGCAGGCTCTTTAGTGGTCAGATTTTTTTTCTCTCTGTGTAGTACCTAACACAAGACAAACAAGTCTTGGCTGACACYGTTGGCCTGGGTTGGGTAGGTGATCTTCATGCTTTGAAGATCTAAGGTTCCACTGGGGAGATAAGCAAATTTGGAAGGAAGAGGGGTTTTTGTTCAGATTCACCTCGGGGAAAAAAGTATGCTTGCTAGTGCTGTAGCTAACAGGAAGCAGTAATAGGTTGTGGCCAGTGACGAGGGAGGGCGACCACACCACACCTCTAGCTTCTGAGCAGATCCTCTGCTGCAGACACCCTTAGACTTCAAAGGGAGCTTCTGTCAGGACTTGCAGTCCCCTTGCACTCCGCTGCGAGTGGGTGCGAAACTGTCAATTAGACAAACACCACTGCTTCATAGCCCTACGATGTCTTCCCGTGAAGCAGAGAAGATGTTATTTTTTCTCAGACCAGTTCTGTTTATTAGCATGAATGAGCTATGCAATTTTTTGGATGATTTCAGGAGCAATTACTCATTAGGAAGTAATGGCTACCTTCTGCCAGTAGCGTCACAGCTATCAAATTATAGTAACCGATCCTAAATGGGGTTGCAGGGTATAGTATAAAGATGATACTGATGATTGTAGATGTATTAAGATGATACTGAGGCTTGTAGGTGCGACTGGATTTGTGTCAGTCCTTTGAGATCGCATTTAGCCTCTGTGCTCTTTGTCCAGCAATAGTGACAGCAGAGGGAGGAGGCACAGGTCGAGAGTTTGTCTGTTTTTTGAGGCGCTAATTCTGTAGCGTTCAGGGTGTCCCATATTTTCCTGGGGTTTTAATCCTGCAAGTGTTGGATGGAAGCAATGAAATGTGGCAACTGTTCAAAAACTGAAGCATTTGTCATGTTCTGTGACATGCTGTGATTGATGAGTACAGCGGAGAGGAGGAGAAAGTTTATCTTTAAAAACAGGCTTAAGGAAATATCCTAGTCGTTTATATTAAATGGAAGAATAGAAATCTTATTAGAGCTGTATTTGAAGATCGATGGAGCCAGTTCATGTTTCTGACCTGTGTAACGTTGATTTTGGAACATGGTGAACGTTACATAGAGAGGAAGGGTATTTGTTTATATCTAAATGAGGTGGAAGGGGTAGAAAAAGGAATTTTCCTATCCCAGATAGTTCTGTCCAGCCTGACCTTAGACCTTTCAGCTATGACTTGGTTTTTTGGCTGGGTGACTGAGGAGGAGGAGGAGTGAGAGAAAACCTGGGTATGGAAGTGGAAGGAGTTGGGGAGCTCCAGGGCAGGCTCACAGACAGGAGCTCAAAGGATCTAGAATAGTCTGAAGAATGAGTGCATGAGAATATCTTCTGTGGAGGAAGGGCATTGCCAAGTTGAACTGGATTGAAAGGAAAAAACTAAGTTACAAGTTCAGTAAAAGGCTTTCAGAGGGAGTTATTTTTCCCAACATCGCCATTTATGATAAAATTGTCTTGTTTCATTCTCAAATGGAGATTGTAAAGAGGGAACCTTCTTTCCCGGTTTCACTTGTTTTCCCTTGTATCGCTTTTTAACTTGTCTTCATGATAAAGTTTTCCATCTTTTTTGAAAAGACAGTGAAGTTCCTGATCAAAGAAGTAAAATTAAAGGAACGTCTTCCTACCTGTTGTCTTCCACCAGCTAGCATATGGTCATAGGCACCAGCCTAGCCTATGGTTCTATATCACCATAGGCACCAGCTAGCCTATGGTCATCTTAATCGTAAGCAGGAGTTAAAATAAAGGAATCTGGAACAATTCAAACAAGTACTACACCTGGACTGAAGAGCTGCAGATGCGTAACAGCTAATCTTCAATTTTCTGTTTTAGGAATTGATTTAACTTCAGGTTTAGGTCTTCCCAATTCTGACAGTACAAAAATATTCACAGGTTCCCTGCCATGAAGCTATGTTCTGTAATTCTGTTGCAGAATCATCAACTCCTCTGTAGATTTCAGGGGTTAAAGCTTACTTCTGATGTGCCTTTATTTGGTGTATGTGAGGCTTTTATTCCTGGAAAAGTTAGTGTGCAAACATCCAAATGCAGCAATTAATTTAAGAGGGAGAAGGGAGAAAAATTGGCCAGCAGTTGAAACAAAATAGCTTAAACAGTAAATAAAATAAACAGGCTTGGAGCAAATCCAAGGACAGCAAGGAACCAATTCAGGCTGCATCGAACCAGCATACTTCGAAATGGTAATGCTAAGAGCAGTAGTTTATCTAGAGATTTTTTTTAAAAATAGTCTTTTTAACCATTTTGCATGTTTGCTAGAGTGGGAAAGAACCAAGATAAAAACAAATGCAAGTCCAGTTGCTTTTGCTGTTTGTTCTTGAATCCTGTAGAAGTTACTATGCTGAGGCCAATAAAGGGTTTCAGGATTTTTGCAACAGCTGTTCGAGCTCTTCCATCTCTTTGCACCGGATGATGGCTCTCAAAAGAGTTAGATCAGCCTTTCCGCCTTTTTTTTTTTTGGTGGGTTTTTTGGTGTTTTTTTGTTTGTTTGTTTTAAATTAAATCAGATCACAAAAAGAATAAACTTTGTAACATATTCTGGAGAAAATAAGCGATAATAATGTCTTCTATTTATGCATCAATCTAATTAGCAGCGCTGAGGCTGGGAGGAATGGACAATAGTTCAGGAGAATGTTCATTCATTAAAGTTATAATGAAAATGGCAGGAAAAGTATTTAATGTATTGTGTAGATCACCTCACAAAGATCTAAGTCTGGCCAGTGCCTGGGACATCAGACAGTAGATCAGAGGTCAGCACCTCTCTGTGTGTCATTACTGGTCTAAAGATAATGATTCTTAGCAGATACAAGGAGCTTTGAAAACTCATAATTTTGAAATGCTGGAAAAAACTGCTTTGTCAGAAAACATTAAAACTTTGTTGAGCACAAAGTGATTATTTCGCTTATTTTTAAACCTTTGTCATAACATCTTTTCCTGTTCCTAAAACAAAAAAATGTGTTTGGTTCAGTTTATGAACTTCCCATTTGTAAGTTCTTCTATTTTAAATGAGGGCCTTTTGGTTACTGGTTTTTGTTTGGTGTAGGCGTCGCCCATGGAAGCAGCAGAACTTAGTCAGCAAGACTTGATCTTGTTTTTTGAATCCTAAGCAGCTAGTCCGTAAGTAATCCCCTCAACGCTGTCCTTGAAGAGACCCTATGGACCTGCCTGGTAGCCTGTGTTTAGAGCACAGCGATCATCACACTGCTCGAGCCCGTGCCCTAAATTTCTCCTCCATGAGCCCAGGGTCCTAGAGCTTTGTTTGTGCAGGCCTGTGCCTTGTTACCATTTAATGGCTGCTGCTGCTGCTTAGGGCTAAGGAGATGTCCATTGAAACAGGTCCTAGGCTTGTGTGGTTATGGCTGCCGGAGGGTTTGTCCACACTGCATTAGGGGTCTTAACCACAGCGCAGTGTTGGTACAACCAGGTTAGCTTTAACCCAGTAGGGTAGGTGTTGAAAATAGGTCAGTCTTGGCGTGAGCTCTGCGCAGCCTTGTTTGCAATGCTCCCAAGGCAGGGGTTTAATATCAGAGCCAGCTGGCTTAAAATAGCAGTTTTCAAACTTGGAGCTACGGATGGATGACAGGGCACAAAACTTATCTTGGGTGGAGCACTGGAAACCCCAAAGATATGCTCTTGTGCACATTTCTTTCCATCCCTTTCCCCCACCCTCCCCAGTCCTCTCCTCTTGGCAGTCATGGGGGGGTGTTGTGTGTATTTTGAGCCGGTGGCTTTGGAGCTGCTCGATGCCTGAGGCATCCTTCCTGATGGAGCCTGCACTGACCCAGCCAAGGCCCGGTGACACTGCATTATAGATGGAAGAAGTAATTCTCCCATGGGTATTATATAAAATAATTTTTAAAGAAGTGATGCTTGTGGATCTGGAATGTAGTGGCTCGAGGTAGAAGAGGGTTAGTCCAGAGGTGAGGGGAGCTAGCTGCTGGCTTGAGCAGCGCAAGAGTGTAAGAGCTGCTGCCCAAAGCCGAGGTGTGAGCCTGGGGAGTTGGGCCAGAGCCAGATCAACAGGCACGGCAGGAGCTTTGTTTGCTCTGGGCAGGGCAGATGGAGTCGGAAGAGAAGGCAGAGAAGGCATCGGTACTAAAACAGGTGAGGGGGAGATGAAAAGGACAAGATTTTGGGATAGGCAGAACGTGGGGGATGTGTGGGGCAGAGACCCACATCATTGCAGGAAAAAAGGCAGCATGCCTGAGAAAATGCTCTCCTTCAGCTTACTTGGATACGTACTCAGTGTGTATCTGACCCCCCAAACGCAGCGTAGAGGACTCCAGAGGCTGTGGTTTCATGAACCAAAGTCTGGTGACAGTAGTAACGTCCGAGGGCTCCCACTCCCCCCTGCTCGGTCCTCTGCTGTGCCGCAGCTGTGCTTGGGGTTGTTCATAAGGCGATGCTGTGAACCACATAGTCCCTTGTGGGTTTTGTTTAGCCTGGACAAGTTCAGGTTCACAGCGCTGGCACAACCAAAGCAGCAGCGTGGTTGGGGGGAGGACCGAGGGACTGCAGGAAGGCTGGGTCTGAAGTCTGGCACATGCCTTCGACGGTTTGTGCCTGAAGCCATGTCTTCAGTGGGCAGAGACCCTGCAGCAGTACCTCCAGAGTCGCATCAGGCATTACTTATCTCCATTAAGTGCTTGCTACAAACTCTGGTGTGTGCTTTTTACCTTTTATTATTCCGTTTTCCTGCTGGCTGGTGACACCTGCCTCCAGCCACCTCTCACAGAGCAAAGCCCATACTCCTATCTCTACGGCGAGCCAGCAGCAGTCGATGGCCAGAGATGGAGTTCAGCTGGAAGCGAGGGACGGTGTGTCCTTTCTATCCTCCTATGGCGGCATGTGGTGCAGAAAGCAGAATGGTCTCATCCTGGCTGTTTGGATGACAGCGCTCTCTTCGTTAAAGTAACCGATTGCCAAGATGAAGAGATTTATCGTGTGAAATTGTTCTGTCCTGAATAACTTAATTAGTGCTTAAATTTTGTCTTTTGTGGGCGGTAGTTTGATGGTGAGATTTGTACTGTTTTTATTCTATAGCTTTATCTTTTTTTACAAAAAAGGCGTACTTGATAGGAGAAAGTATTCCCCATACATATGATAATGAAGATAAAAGGTGAATGTGTTTTTGTCTTTTGCAATGCAAAGCAAGAACGGCCCTCTAGTGGTCACGGCTCTAAAAAAAGCCATATGGGGAATTTTCTTCATCTCACCCAAGCAATATTGCAGTAATTGCTTTCTCCAGGACTCTCTGGTAAGGAACCATACATGATGAAAGTTTTTCCCTTCTCCTTGACATTCTCGTGCTTCTAGATTGAGTAACTAAGATAATATTTGCAATTTAGTCATGTAATTGGCATATTCAGACTGTGCATCTGGGGAGCTTTCACTTAACTGACTTAACTGTGCACGTTAATAATGATGGCAATTATTTATTGAATAATAGACTATTGGGTTTCTTAAGTAGCTAAAGCACCGAGCTGTGGAACAAAGACTAGCATAAATTACCATCAACTATATGACACAGTTTGTTCCTGAAACCACAAAATTACGCCTTCATTTTGTTCACTTTTATGTAATTCTTTTTTTTTTCTTTTTGAATTCTTCTCAACAGCCCAGTGACTTCTCGGTATCTCTAAAGGCGTCGGGGAAGAACAAACATTTCAAGGTGCAGCTCGTGGACAATGTCTATTGTATTGGGCAGCGTCGCTTTAATACTATGGATGAGTTGGTGGAACACTACAAAAAGGCTCCCATCTTCACCAGTGAACACGGGGAAAAGCTATATCTTGTGAAAGCACTTCAGTGACGTTGAAGATGGACTTGGCCRCCTGGGCCTCTTATAACTCACAAGCCTTAGGTCCTAAATTCACTTTTATAGAGCAGAGCAATATCTGAAGCAGGCTTAAGGAATAGGCTCTTTCTAAAGTGTTTGCTCTGTCAGTTGCTGTTTGTCCTTTTTTTTGTTTGCCTCTTTTTGTGTTCCAGTTCTGTTAATCTCCGACCACCTCTCTTCAGGTTGAGAGTTTCCCTTGGGTGGCCATGGCGAGCACTCACCTTCCCGGCTGAGTTCAAAACTCCCCTCTCCTGTGTACGTTTACATAGTTAGCTCAGATCAAGGAGGGGCGTTTTCAATTCAAACCAGGGTTAATCTGTTCAGATTGCTCACACAGGCAGAACTCTCCGTTCAGAGACATCGGGCACAGTTTGAATGCACTGAAGCTGCAGCTGCTTAAGTGAGAGAGAGTAGACATAACAGTTGTGGCTGTGAGTTCTGTAGCTATATCGCTTACCGAGTAGTATATTACAAAAACTCCTAGTTCTAGAAGCACTCTTTACACTGTACTCTGCTATTACATTGCCTCTCTGACTCTTTGTAAAGAGTACACTAATTAAAAGCATTTTGTAATAGTACTTCTTAAACTACTATGGTAAGATTGTAGTAAAAGAAAACTATCTAGTGTATTTTGGTCTGTAATTGCAACAAAGAGAAATTTTATTTGAAAGTTGATTACTAGAGAAAGAATCATTGAATTGTAAAGGCTGAATGTTTTGGTAATCTACAACCAAATGTGCCATCCACATAATGCTTTTTCCTCTTGCCCTTCTGCTTGTTTGAATTAAACGATTATGTATTTAATTCTCAAAGTAATATGTATCTGTAGCTGATTGTTGACACTAATACAGAAGATTAATAAAAACTGATCTTGGGACTGGGTGGGGCGGGCTACCAACACTATATATATATTTGCTTTACAGAAAGAAATCTTCGGGTTTTACAGAGGATGGCGTGGTTGGTAGGAAGAGAGACACAGAATGTTTATGAAGAAAATGCATTTTTCTCTTTTCTTTACATTTAAACTCCTTTATGGTTTAAATATACAGTCTTTAGATGGCACATTCCTGAGATTGAAGAAGGGATCGTGAGATCTCAAAACCTTGCATACTCAGTTTTTTGGATATTGTAATAAAAAAGGTATTATGTCATGATGGAGTACTGGATTTATCCTTGGGTGGTAGTCCTGGTGTTGCTTTAGCAAGGTGAAATAGAGTGAATAATGAATTTGTTTGTCTTGGAATTTGTGTGGCCTAAAAAGAAAACTTCTGTGACTGCAGAGGACAGTTTGATATGAGGCAGTGTCTCATGAGCTCCGTGTTACTTGTTTCTGTGATAAGTAAGTCTGTTCATAGCTTTAATGAAAACTGCAAGATGGAGCTGTTTCCTGGTACCTTTTTGCTATTAAAACATGTTCCTTACCTATTCTGTATTTCAGCCAGTGGTAGTACAACTACCTCTGTGCATAACGCCAGCGTAGGTTTAAGCAGACACCAGCACTGTCTCACTTGCTTTGGTATAAATCGTACCACTGACAGGAGACTGCACTGGTACGTCTGCGGATGAATTGCAGTCTTGCTCAGACCCGAGAGGCAAGTACAATTTTTGAATACTATTTTCCCACCACTCTTGAAATCTTATTTCTGTGAGGTTATCTGAATTGACAACTGTATTTGAATTAACGACTGTATTTTTCTGTACGTGCATTTACTAAAAATTGGGCATGGTCCAGCTTCGTGAAGGAACGCAGTGATTCAGAGCAATCCAGAATGGTCATGCGTTATCCTAAGAGCACCTACGCATGACTATCTTCTAAGAATATAGAAGCTTTCCTTAGGAAGTTGGTGAGAAGTACCAGTTGTTTATAAGCTACCTACAGAAGGACTCCACATAGGGCTGCTTCTTAAACTTCCTAAGTGAATTTTGCAGAGAATGTAGGTTTTTGCCTTCTAATACCTAGTTCTTTCTTTAGGTGAATCTAAGCACGTACTGAGCATGGCAATGACGTTAAGAAAGTCAACTATATGTTGTATGAGCATTTTCAGATTTGAGTGAATTGCTTTTCAGTCTCATTGACTCTTTGTAGTATTTGGAAAAATGATATATGGGATTGGTTTTCCTTTTCAGTAAACTGATTTCTGCAATTACTCTTTCATGCCCCTTGTTCATCTTTCTGAAATGTTCTCCACGTTTCCTGTTCCAGGAGCTTTCGTATGCCTCTTGCGATCCTTTTTTTCACTTTTTTTAATAGTCCCTTTTTACAAGCTCTGTTCCTAACCCCTTTCTAGTCTTAGTAGCTTAGAAGTACATCAAATAGACGTGTAAGTGAAGTTTCTACCATATGCTTTATATTTTAATGGATTTATCAAATCTTTTTTTTTTTTTTTTTTTTTTTTTGTTGTTGTTACCTCATCCTCTGTAAACAGCTTCTGTGTATTGAGGTGTGAATTGTTAAAGTATTTTGTTTTGGAAGCAGGTAGTTAATTTACGACCCAGCAGTGTGAATGACTAGCTCGAGTTATTTTTTTTTGAAACAAACCTCATCTTGTTTTTGCCCACGCTGTATTTAATCAACATGTTCTCCATTCAACAGGCTCATTAATAGTTCTTCAGTTGTTCCCATCTTTACTAATTGAGATAAGTTGCTGCAAGTTTTGCTGCCTTTTTGACCTCATTTGCTGGATTGGGCCTAAGCATTAACAATCTTCAGTACTAACTGCTTAATAAAGGGGCAATAGACACAGATTTTATTTTTCTTTTCCTATTTTATACATACCTTTCTATCATTTGACAAAACCTCACCCTTATTTTTTGACTACTTAAAGCCTCTTTGTCAAAGCTTGGGGTTGGGGGTGTGGGGTGTTTTTTAAGATGAGGGGAATTGTGGTGACCTGAGTTTCTTCACCTGCAGTTTTCATTAAAGGCTCAAATAATTTCTGATGGAGTGGAAGTGGTGATTTTTCTTTATGGTATTCAGTCTGGCTTTTCCCATCATACCTGGTTCATATAGGTGCCTAAGTTGTACTTTTAAGTATTATTCGTGTACAGCTGTTAATGTTTTCTTGCCTTGCTGGTGTTTACATAGGAATGTGAATGAGTTGTCTGAATCCATAGCAGTTGCTGTACTTTCCATGCAGTGGCAGGAATTTGAGATCCACATTTTCACTTTTAGCTCCGGGAGCTTGTTGACGAGCTCCCTCTTSCAGTTACCTCAACCGTTTGTGGTATCACCAAATAGCCCTACCTTGAGTAGGCACAAGACGACGGTCAAAATCCTGTCACTTCTGAACTTACACATCATAGCCCATCTGTTCTGTAGCACTCCTATTCTGAGGATGTTTTTTTTAAAGGATGCTGTGGTAGCTGTTCTTCATAGATATCTACAGTGTAGTCCTTGGTCCCAGCTTTTACGCTGTTCAGTCTTATTGAAAGTATGCATGTATGAGACGTTTTCCAAGGGGTGGGGCCGCTCCAGAGTGGTGTATAGCCCTGCGCCAACTGGGAGCTGCTGCTCTTTGCGCAAGCGCCTGCGCTGCCACGCTGCTGTTACTGATGGTGGTATTTGGCCAAAAACATTGGAGAGCTTCAAGGTTTACACTGGTTTGCAGATAAATGCACGCAAGCTTCTGCACAGGTCCCAAGCCAGGCAGCTGCTAGCCAGATCCAAATTGGAAGAAATGTGAACCCATGGCATGGTGCTGAGTCTCAGCCTGAGGGTCTTGCAGAGAAGTACAGCAGAAACACAATACAGCTGTGCAGTGTTCAGCTGGCTTGGAGCGTCTGTCAGCAAAATACTGCACAGCTGTATACCAGGTAGCCACGGCTGACCTGATGTAGTATTGAGGGTAGTCATGTATTAGGTGGGGACAAATTATGAAAGGATTAATCTAAGAGTGAACTGAGAGCATGCCAGGTAAACTCACATGGATCTACTGTATTATAAAAGCAAAGGGTTTGCTTAGTCTTTGCTTTTGGGGAGAGGAGAGAAGAGGCAATAAAGTTGTGTGGTTGGGTAATTAACGTGAATATGGACTGTATGAATGGACTGTGAAGTCCCACTCTTGAATGATTCTGTTTAGTGTTCTCTATTCAGATATTTTTGTCTCATAAATTTATATGAAATCCTTAAAGTTTACAGCTGTTCTTCCAAGCCTTTATTGTAGCTTTTCTAGACTGTAAAGTTTGCTACCTGGTTTAATGGTTTCACTAAGGGTAAATAGAGGTCTTCTCACTTAGAACAATAACTTTTGTTATAACACAAAGTTGAAGTACTTTTAAAATACCACTATACAATTTTACTTACAAAAATGAGTCAGATTTTGCCTAAATTATAAATCAAAAACTAGAAAAGGGATCACACTTCTTTTGGATTCGGTCTGGCAATTTACTTAGCAAAAGCTACTAAGTATCTGTAAGGGCTTTCGTTCCTTCTTGGTCTTAAACTAGTTTAATTCAGTGATTTAGAGATAAATGAAACCTGTGCAGTCTCCAGAATCTGAATCTGATGAGTTCTGTTTTCTTACTCCAGTGGGATGGGATGACTCATTTTTAGATGGAAACTTGTTAACATATTTATACTGATAAGCCGTGAAAGGTGTATTGCAAAAGTAACTCTCAGCTCTTAAAATGCACTAGGAGCTGTGAATCTTTCCATTCCTTTCTCTTCAGTACATCCAAAATTCAGTGCCTTTTTTAAGAAGTGGAAAAGTGTAAACCAGCAAGAGTACAGGGTGCACAATCCTGAATAGTGTTATAGATCACCAGGACCACGTGAATGAAAGGTTTCAGAGTAAAAGGAGGATGCGGGTAWATGCTGCTGTTCATTCACTAGTTGCTCCAAGGTGGAATAGGCTTTTAAATAACAAATAAATCAGTTGCGCAGTACTATTCTAGAAAGTATACTGCAATTGCAACCCAAATGTGCACCAACTTTAGTATGTGATAACAATGCCTAATATGTRTATGTTCTTGTGCTAGTGTCTTGCAAAAGCAATAGCGTATTGTCTTTTTCTCTATTTTAGGTGGGTATTCACATCTATAGCTGTTGGATATAGTTATAGTTTGTTGGCAAATCCAACACACAGAATGTTTTTTGACCTAAATTGACTTAACGTGAAATATAACCTATATATAATATATTTAAAACTATAATATTTTCTGGTCCTTTGCATGCCTCTGGAACCTTATGCTACTTTTGTATTTTAAAATGAAAGTTTTTCTGGCATATTCTTGGTGTTTCTTTTCTTGTTAAAAATAGATTGCCTCCCCTGTTGTTATTTGAAATATCTACCCAAGCTCATACGGAAGCTGACTAACAGAAGTGAGAGGTAACCATTGACAGATTAGACAAGTTTTTCCTTGCATTTTCTTTTATATGTGGTAATATTAAATGTTTTAGGAGTGGGAGGTTTAAAAAAAAAAAAAAAAAAAAAAAAAGAAAAAAGAAGACTCTCTAACTTGACATTATCTTCAGCAGTGGGAATCCACAGTTATGAAGAAAAAGTAACAGGTAAGAAATGTTATTTTCTATTTTCTTAAGTGAATTCAGTTTGGAATGTAGCTTTACATCATATGGCACTAGTGCATGAAGTATTACAAAGGTTAACAAATCAATGCTGACTTGGTCCAGCTTAATGAAGGGATGGATGGATAAAATTGTTAATCTCAATGTCCTACTCTAGAAAATAGTAATAATCTTCAAAAGGGGAGAACTGTGATTTTGGGGACTTTTTTCTTGGTGGTGTTTTTTTTTGTTTTGATTTTTGAGGGAAGACTTCAAAAGAGGTGTCTTGCTCCAGTTTTCAAGCCAAATTTTGCTTCTGAGCTTCTTCCCGAGAAGCATCTCTTTGGGTGTGAGCCAGGCCACAGAAAATATGTTAACTGGAATTATTCTCCCAGCCGTAAGTGAAACTGTGGTGGTGAATAATGCGTTACATTTTTTTTTTTTTTTTTTTTTTAAATTTAAGTTTTGATCGCCATTAGCTTGGATACATACATCTATATGGTAATTAATTAGTGGGTTCCGTGGGTTACTGACTTAGCTTTTCACCTGGGTTCAACTCTGTCAAGTTAAAATAAGCTTGATGATTTTGTTGTTGTTGTTGTTGTTGTTTTTGTTTGTTCCTTTTTATGTCACAGAACCAGTAGTGCATTCAGTGCAATTATAATTTGTAACGCAAAGAAGCCCTTCAGTTGTGGGTGGCTGGTATGTTTGGAATACTAAGTCCATAGATGATGATGATAATACAGCCATAAAGAATCGCGAGTAAGAGCACCAGCAGACAGGCAGAGAGAACAGGCTCTTCAGGGATCATGAAGCAAGTATCTGATGGTTTCTCTTTGGAGAATTAGGAGGTATATTTTCATTTGAATATGCATAGCTAATTTGTAAAAGTGAAACTTAACCATTTTTTGATGTACAGGCTGTTTATTCAGAAGTAAATTCCAGGAATTAGCATTGCAGGAGGGAAAGTGGATGTTGAGGCCTTAAGAAAAGTGAAGGGTACTGGTGTTTGTGGCTGCTTTCCTGCTGAAAATCCTCACAGGTTTGTATCACAGTGAAAAGTGGGATACTCTGTGTTACTTGGTTTTGCACCACGCTTGGCCCGACTTTGTGCTGGCATAACCTGTCCTCTCTCCAGAAGACGAGGTAACTGCGATTATGTTAGAAGAGGTTTCCATAACGTAGTCAAGGCTCTTGTGCAACTGTCTTGGGCTAAGCACAGAGTTCAAGGTGAAGAGCAAGTTGTTGAATGACTGTTCTCCAGTAGTGGATGGGTGCCGTAGAGAACTCTTTTAATCCAGTTATTTTTGTCCTTTGCCCTTACTAATTCAGCAGTGGGTGCTGACATTATCAGTGTTTGATGTTCTGTGTCAATAAGGCACAGAGTTGTTTCTTGTGCTAATAGGTAACTTTGACCAGATGTGCCACTTCTCTGGCTTGTCTCTGTGAAATCATTCTGCTATGAAATTCAGGATGGTTTAAGAGAAATTATGTCATTTCTTTTTAGCTGGCATTTCTGATGCGGTATATAGCACACCTACGTTGTCAGCCTTCTGATGCTCTTTGGTGTAACCTCTTCTACAAAAACAAGAAGTCTGAGCATGTATCAAAAGTTAGCAATCTCAGCCAGTCCTTTGCCATGTGGTGAGTGTTAGATTACCAATCATGGGCCCCTTGATGGCAATATCTCATGTTTTTTAACTGTGGTCTTTGAGASTTGTCTCCCTAAATTAACATGAGATTTTTCCTTTTCTTTTTTCTTCCCCCCCTTTTTTTTTTTCCTCCACCTTTTCCTCAAAAATGCACATGCATCTGTCTTTGGCAGTCCTGTTACTTCCCGGAAAGTCTCCTTGGCCATTAGAAAATTTGTGGACCATTTGGAACAATGGCATTTCCATCCTGTGTTGGCTTAATGGGAAATAATACCCTTCTTGATGAATTCCATGATCCTGTGGTGGGGGAAATAAGAACCGAAGGTGCTTTCCTACTTTATGCTAGTTCTTGGGAGCACTTCGTGCTAATGGAATGAACTCTGGCCGTTCTTTAGAAAAGAAACAAAAAAAGGGAACAGGTTAGAGTTCTGGTTTAAATCAAACCACTTCGTAAATGCTCGTGAATCATTTTAAATCTGCAAGAATGGAGAAGCTCGTTATATAATGCAATGCCAGGAACTACTTTAGTTACGGATGGAAGGAGGAGACTGCTTTCCTCAGCATTAGCAGAACATTAATTCTGCAATATTTGTAGAATTTTTGAAAAACAAACCCAACCACCTTCAGAAACATATCCGAAACCAAGTTGCGCATGCTAAATGCAGTTCTGAACCTTTGAGGATAGGGCACCACACAGTCATCTAGCTTGAATTTTTGTTATTTTTCTGTTAACTGCAACGATTTTACTTTTATGATGACTCAGATGAATTAATCTTTCTTGTGTGTTTTCTAGTGCAGTTGCATGTGGTCTGGCATCACTTCCATTCGAGCTGGCTGAGTTTCCAGGAATCCTGCTTGTCCTGTGCTTTGTTCTGCACTGCCTTCCTGCCCCATTTGCACTTGGTCTCCTACGCCGCCTTTCTCCTTTCCTCCTCTGTTTTATCTCTTGTGCCTTAAAGCTTCTCAAGTTTTTCAGCTCCTCCTTTCTTTCTTCATTTGTCTCTCCTCTCCCTCCATTTTCATCCTTTAATATTTAGAGCCTCCCTAATGGACAGGAAAAACTGCTGTATTCCCCACTTCTCCCTTACACATCCAGGTTGCAGAGAAGCAGGCCCACTTCCTCGGGTGGAGCTGTATTTGTGCTGTGGGCACAGCAAGGAATAGGCTGTCAGGCGACTGTATTGCTTGAGCAGACCTGTTTTATCATTCGCAGAGGTGGTTCGTTGGACAATATAATCCCAGCCTAAATCAGCAGCTTGATTTTAGGGCTTCAGTGCATGTGTTCTCACTGTTGAAGGCTTGGTGCTCGAACAGACTAAGCAGCAGGCTAAGGAGCCGCAACTCTGAAATAGGGAGGGGAAAATGACATGGTCAGTATTTCTGCATATTTACCCCAAATGTCATACAGCGTGCTCATCAAAACAGGGGCAGTGAAATTCTTATGTTATGTTGGTATTTTGGGGTGGTTGCCCACCCCTCCTTTCCTGCTTGCCTAAGTTTCTTCTCCCTGACCTGCTGGATGGTATTTTCCAGTACGGAAGAGAGAAAGTACCAAGGATTCTTCAAAGAGAGTTGCAATTCAGCAGTAGCAGTTTTTGTGAGATCTGATTTGCTTGAAGTGCATCGATGCATAGTTAGGCTGACATAGTGGAGATGTTATGCTGGCATATAACTATAACACTGTGTTGTAGCTGTAAATGACAGTTTGTACTGTTTATTGGGACTATTATRATTATGGAGTCTGCTATAAATCTTCATTCAAAAACCTGATACTGTAAACAAAGGCCTTTAATTAAACAAGAAAAAAAATACCCCCTAGTCCATGTACAAAAGGAAGGAAGAGCTCAAACTGAAGAGAGCAGCCAAAATAATTGCTGTGTACTGTACAATGATGATGGAGAGCAAAGAGCATACACCGAGGAGCCATGGAAATGAAGCATTATAAAAGGACTGGTGACAGATAATGCTATTAGGAGAGCATTCACCCACGCGAATGCGGTGATACATATGTTGGCACCAGTGAGCAGGAGGGAGGTTCGAAACGATAGCACAAGGCGTTTGCTAAGGGACCAGGCTCTGCAGGGCCATGCCGGAGGAACTTCAGTTTCATTCTGTAGCAGTTCTTGCTTTTTCTCTCGAGATGCAGAGACCAAGTATAAACAGCAGTGGGCTTGAATAAGCAGTCAGCCTCTGCTTCTGCAGCAGGAATTGAAGACATCTAAGAAATCCMCTTTGTCCCAGATAGATGTGTGTGTGCACGTGTTTACTTTCCCTCCATTTAAAAGATTTCTTCACATTTTAATTGTTCCAGAACTAACTCACTTATCCTTTCAGAATCGCTGCACACCTTTCCATAGCACGGTGATTGCTGGGGAAAGGTTTGATTACATTTGAACATGTGTGCAGACTTGCCCTAGACTGCACGTAGGTGACTAAGCCTTGATGAGCTCAGTGCTCTCTGAAGGGAGAGACAGTGTTTGAACAATTGCAGTTGTGCCCATGATTGCATTAAAAGTCCTCTACTCTTCCACCTTCCCCACCACACTGATTGCTTGGGGACACATATCCCTTTGGTTTCTGTGATCTGTTTTGCAGCCCTGATACTTGTTCAAATTTATTCCAACTTTAAGTCTGATACTTGGAAAAAAACCCCTTGAGCCTGCTTCTCCTCACACCAGCCTTTCCCACTGAATATGAAAAATTGCTGCACTTGTGTAGTCGTACACATGCCAGCCAGGGAACCTGGTTGTCCACTGCTATAACCAGATGAACATGTTGCCAGCCATCAGCATCCAGAAAATAAAGGATTGCTCCATCACCAGTGGAACAGCAGTATGAGGCTCTATGTCGAGCCTATGTCATTCCACAACCACATGGATATGAGTTGGATTGGGAGCTGATGATGTGTAAAACTTGATGAGAAGAGGTAAAATAGGGTGCGTGTCAGTTCTGAATTGGCTCTTTTAAATGCAGTGATTGTAATGGCTGTGCTGGCCCTCCTATAACCGTACAGGTGTAATGGTAGGCTTACCAGTACACGTTAGGGCAATGCAAAGCCCGAAAAGCACTGAAATTCACTGTGGTGCTTCTGTTTCTAAAGCAGGAGAACATAATTGTTGCAAAAGCAGTGAATCTGGACTAAAATACACCTTTCTTGTTAGTGGTATTGACTGACCCAGTCTCTTTGCTGGTTCCCCATCAGTTCTTGTCAGGCCTTCTGACTTCTGGATGGGACCCATCTTCTCCCAGGTGGGATGGGTAGAAGTGAGCTATGAACTTTTAGCATGGTGCTCTGAACTAATCCTTCCCTGGGCTTTGGACTGCTGTGCTTCCCGGTGATGAAAAACACATCCATCATTTACTGGCCTGAAAAAGAAAGCGGAGATACTTTCCCAAACACTTGGATCTGTGTCAGCAGAAATTAGGAGGAATGGTATTTTGAAATTAAGCTATGATAAATTGTCATCTAGGCAGCTAGAGATTTTCACGCTCATCTAAGATGACAGATAGCCAGGTACTGCAGAAATAGGAAGAGTTAATGAAGATGCTTCTTTCTCTGAATGTCGTTCACCCTTCCTGTAAGCCTTGGCCTTGCCAGCCCATAGGGAAGTTTGACAGTGCTTCCTCCCCTCCTTATTTCTTGCCCTAGAACTCAGGAAACTGGCCAGTCTTGGTACTGTCTTCTGGTAAATGCTTACAATTTACACTCGCCGCATGTGTTGAATATACAGACTTGTTAACATACTTGAGCAAGATTCTTGTGTAATTACGCAAGCACAGACACAAAATTGCTGACCCTCAGTGATGCTGCCTACACTGGTAAGCATGCATGTGCCTCTGCATTTTTTTTTTTTTTGAACATTTTTCTTTTAGGTGTTAGAACATGATAGTGTTTACTTAATTTTTTACATGTTTTTGTAGACTTCTAGCTGATCCTTTGTGTACATGACTGGTTTCCATTACTAGATACTGCATGCAGATTCATATCCTTTACCTGGCACCCTGATTGTTACTTCGATAATGCTGCAGTTTTTAATGGGCAGTGGCCATGAACTGAGATGCAGAAAGAGAAAATCATTTGCAAAGAGCCTTGCAATATTATGCAATAACCACAAAGAGCATCAACATTTACTTTGGATGTTTTCTGTGGGCTTATACCAAGGCAGGCTGAAATTTAATGGAAAGATCAAAGTGACAACACTTGGCATTGGATCAAACTCTAATACAATTCATTTCTTACTGACTTTTGTTTGATATCAGAAAGTATGAAGGCACTTACCCTTACGATTTTAAGAGGCCTAACTGTAGAGGATAGAGGGGATCAGAAATGTTAACTTCTGTTCCAGAGCAGCTGGCTGAATTACACATCTGTGTTTTCTAAACTATCATAGGCGAAGCATATTTACTTTACCAATCTTGCAAAGAGGATAAAAAGTAGAGATGGTGCCAAATCTGCAAAGAAAATGKCATGTGAAAGAGGATTTCATGCTTACTTTGGTATCAACTATTGCACTGTTCTTTAGCTGAACCTGACTTCCTAGGTTTTCTGCTATACAATCGCTATGGCTTTTCCCAGATTTTCTGGTTATTAAAATTCAGCCTTCCGTCTCCAGAGCTCACTTTCCTAATGTTATTTTATCCTAGCTAGAGGAAAGTGGTTTAAGTGATAGATATATTTTTAATGGACAAAACTTTCTTACTATTAAGAATTTAAAGAATATTAGGCTTCTTCTGGTCTTAGAAACCTCAGGTTGGAGAAGAAAAGCATGCTATTGCTTTCTTGTTTTATTTGTTTTATTTCACCTTTCGAATAATGTTCCAGCTCTTCAAGGAACACTATGGTATTACTGTGCCTGTGCTCTTGGACCTTACGTTCCCATCCCGTAGGGATTTTGCACGTTTTGTTCATCTATAATAAGCCAGCATTAAAAAATAAACTCTGGGTATAGAAACATACTTTCTCTCAGTCTTCTGGAATTACAGAGCAGACAGTCCCATTTTGGGACTTGTTTTCGAGATAGTCACTTGTTGTGTCATTGTACTGAAAACTTTATCGATACATGAATGAGCTCAAAGGGTAGATTATGAATGATTGTTTTCAATTTGTTCATCTCATGGGTTTTGATGTTTATCTTTGTGATGGTATAGTGATATAACACAAAGCTTAGCTAAAGTCTGGCAGTTTGTTCCTCTTGGGTTCTCTTTGTTTCAGCTTCTCAGTCCTGGCTGCTTAGCGATGTTGCTTTCTTCTCTACTGGCTGGAGCTGGCTGGATTCACAAGCTTAATATTGCAGTAATTACTCTGGAATTCATTATAAGATGTTTAGTATCAGAGCTTGGCTACTTAAAGAAAAGAGCAGCGAGTTTCCAGGCAGGGATCAGGTTCTGACAACTGCTTGCAGAAGGATTTAGTGAGGTTACACCTGTTTATCTGCTGCAAGCTGGTCTTTTTTTCTTTCTCTTGCTGCCATTTTCCCACGTCTTCAGTGATTCACAGCCTCCTACACTGCGGTCCGCTGGGACTTCCAGAGATGACTTTGTTATTAGATGATGTTTCTTGGATGACCCAAGTTTTCCTTGTAATCTGATTCCCTCAAGGGGATGGTGTCAAGCCTCTGGGACTTTCGGGAATGGCTTGAATTGCACACACTTAAGGGAAGCTTGTTCAAAGTGACCTAAAAGCTTACAAGTCTCAAAGTAATCACCAGTTTTCAGTTCTGGGCCCCAAAACATGAGTTACTGAAGTGCCGGAGCTCTTTTGGGTGAGTCCCCCCGCTCCGTGCTCAGCTCTCCTGCTCGCCTCTCCTCTAGTCCTAAGCTCCTCTTTGCAATCAGGGTCGCGATCCCGCATGTGCATGGGGCACCCATGTCAAATGACCTCCAATGTCTGTACTGCCCCGATGCTTTCACTGTTGTGCCCTTCTCTTGTATCTGTGTGCTTAGTGTGTGAGATTTCTTGATCACGCGTAGAACTAAAAGCACAACCTTGGGTCCTGTTTATGAGGCACCATTAAAAAGCCTCTACACACTTTTGCTTGTGTCAGATACATGGAAGAAGTCCACCTTCTCAACAGTGGTATGTTTCCATTCTCTATTTATGAGAACAATAACAAATCACAAAATATCACAAGATTACTTCTGTACACTGTATACACTCTTTGTAGACCCCCCAGAAATAGAGGGAATTAAAAAGGGAGTTAGAAAAATAAATGGTACTGTATATTTTCTGCCACCTGCTTGTTAGAGCTCCCACTTCTTCCACATGCTTTGCAGCACTGAGAAATATAAACACAGTTAGTCTCTTCCTTTTTCACCACTGCACAGACAGTGTATCCTTCTGCTACTCAAATTCCTTGCCAGAGTTGCCAAGTGGCGAATCGCACTAGTGAATGGACGTTCATTCACTTGAAATTGCACTGGTGCTGCAAAACTATTTCCTGTAGGTCACTGATTTGCTGTCATTCAGATGATTAGCAACATTATTAATCATTTATTTTTGCTGTTGATCTGAGCCACACTTGAGTCTGTGAAGAAGGGTGCAGAGGATATTCAATATAAATCTGAACTGTGCAATTCTCTCTTGAGGTACATGTCGTAAAGATGCCAGGGAATTAATTCCCTTGCTGCTTCTGCCACAAATGGGATTTAATGTGAGCTGAGAAACTTCAGCTGATGTTCAGTGTTTTATTGTGTGTCAGGCAAGCCCGGAAACTTTCTCCATGAGGGCTGTGCGTACTGTTGACTGATGAAATATTTTACCCACTTCAACAGTGGGAGGTTGTTTAATTAAAGAGAATAGGTAGCACGTACTATATCAAACACTTATTTTAATTCTGAAAACTTGGAAATGAGAATTAATAGATTCATGCAGAAGCGTGCTTACAGGGGATTAATGACTTTTGTTAAGCTAGTGATTATTCATTTCCATTCGAATAGATTGCTCTGAGAATACACCTGGGATCCAAAAAATTAAAAATGGGGATGTGGAGGCTTGAGGGTGGGAAAGCCAGGACTGAAATGTGTTTCCCTCCAGTGGCACGGAATTAAAACCCCTTGGCTGATGCTTCAGGTAACTGTGACTGTTGTTTCAGCCCTGCATGCGGCCCTGCAACCTTCTGCTCTGTTTTCAAGCATGCCATAATACAGGGGACAGGGCTTAAAGAGAGTGGTAAAAATAATAGGTGTGAAATAGTAAGAAAAAGCCCTATTTCATACCCATGGTTGGGGCGGAAAACACAGTGAAGGTTTGTACAATGTTCACGTGGGCTTCGGTGTCATCCAGCTCTCACTGACATCCAGAGTCCTCCTACAGGCTCAGAGACTTGGATCAAACCTAGTTTACCTGGATTACCAGTGCAACCTTTTTTCTCGTGTCTTGCTTCATCCAGGGTAAAAGAAACTGCCTCCCAGTTGTAGGATTGGGATTTAAAACAAATGGGCAGTAGTAAGAGATATAAGTAAGCCCTTTTTAAGGAGGTGCCCTGTAGAATGGTATTTGAAGAAAAACTAAGCGTGGGGTAGGACAAGAGAAAGCCAAGGTACCCAGGTGTGAGATTTTGATGCAGCAAGAAGGATAGGGAGGTGACAGGAAAGATCAGGAGGAGGAATGACTCTCCACCGATACTCACACAGAAAGGGAAGAGCATTAACTCAGATCTATCGATTGGCATCGGTACAAAAGTAATACTTTTCCCTTAAGCACAACTCTGCTGTCACAGCTGTTTGGTTACTAATGTCTCCTCCTAACAAAAGACATTACCTTAATGCAGAGAGGTTGCTGTAAGCTGCAGGCATAACTGAGGTTGTGCCATATTCTCAACCACGGTTACCCAGATTTTTTTTTTTCTAGTGTATTTTTACGTCTTTGTATTTTTCTCTCCTGAATGCTTCTGTTGATATTCAGACTTCCTCAATAGTTACTGCTCACTTTAAAAGGTAGGAGGAGGGAAGAGTAAAAACCTGAGTGATTATGATGGGAGGCTTCTTTCCCCCACTCTTGCAAAATTGTTATCGGCAACAACTGAGATCACATGGGGAATAAGGGAAGCACAAAAAAAGCACAGGAGGGGTTAAAAAGACAATGTAAGTGGCTGTAGAACAACATCTTCCTCTCTCAAATAAAATGCTCTCATCCACTAACCATCTATCTCAGTCCTCATTAAAGTTAGTGGGAGCTTTTCCATTAACTTAAAAGGATATTGGATCAGTCCCAGATTCTCCGTGCTGGGTGTAACGGGCACAGTCTTGTAAGCTCAGAGGTGAGCGGAAGGAATTTTATGACTGAAGAGTCTGTGTGAAATCCCAACCCTCTTGAATCCAATGGTGAAACTCCCATTAACTTCATTAGCGCTGGGATTTTGCCACTAGACTCAGCATGAAGTGAAATCAATGCGGCAAGAGACAGCGGGATGTTTGACAACAGAGATGCTAGCTATGTTTTTTCCACGGCTGGAATGCCTAAGCGTAAACTATTTTCGCTGTTAAAGTTTCATGCTGCCATTTCAGCGGCAATAGCAATGAATTGAGCCCAACCGCAGCTGCCTGTCTCGTACGGAGAGAAATTCTGGCATGGCACCTGGCATGGGCTTTCCTTCCAAAAACACTCCCTCAGGAGTTTTCCAGTTTATCCAGAGGTGGCTGTATCTAATATGCAGCAGATAACTGGAATATAGTACACTTCCATCCAGCAGCAGAGACATGCCCATAATCCGTACCCTGGTGGAAGAAAGCATAAAGCAAGAGTTAAAATAAAAATAAGGAATTTGGAAGAAAAGAAGCTTCTAAGAAAGTAATGAACTGTACCCATCCAGCTGTGCTATCTGCAGGGAAATGATGTATTTTTGAATTGGAAAGAGATGTGTGTGTGTGTAAGGAGGAAAAAAATGATTGAAAACACATGCGAATGGAAAGGATTTTCACCAAACTCTCCCCCAATCTGAACCAAAAGCTGTCCATTATAATAATTGCAATGTAAGCCCCAGAAATATGCTGCAGTGTGAGGCCAGATCCCTCCCTGGAGGGCTTGCAGGCAGAGATGAATATGAAAAGACAGCAGAGGAGTTCAGGGGTAGGTCAATACAATGATTTCAGTTTTTAAGCAACTAGTACAGGATTTTCTAGAAAGGGCTGAAAATCTATTTCCCTTAAGCGGTTGGAGTTGAACTCTGAAGCCCAAGGGCTCTTAAAACCCCAGTTGCTTTCAAAAATGTTTGTGGTTATCAATATCTAATCCTGGCCTGCTTCCCAACCTTGGGCTGCCTTTGAAGTATCGCTACCAAGAGCTGCTCTGTGCTCCCCCTCTGCCCTAGCCTGCTCCCTAAGCAGGCTCCAGAATGGAAGGGTTTGTTGTAAGCATGGGATTCACCTTTTATTTCTACATGTTGTCAACTGGTATTAGCAGTACCTTTCTCAAAAGATATGGGGATGTTAACAAGGTGACACTTAATTGAGATCCCTAAAATAAGAAGCCAGTCGCTTTAGGCTCCCTCTGTAGCCACCAAAGATCTTCGTCCCTTGTGAAGAGCACGTGGGCCTAGATGCTCCGTTGTAGTGCCTGTGTTTAGATGGGCTGCGTGTGAGTCTGACTTCTCCTGGGGTTAAATGGTCCATCCCTTCAGATACTATTTTATTGGTAATGCCAGCATGTCGTTCATGTATAGAATCATTAAAAGGGGAACATTTTTTCCCCCTCCTTTTCTGTGTGGTAATGCTAAATGTGGTCCCCTGTCCCCCCCCAAATCCATTTTTCTTTCTGGAGCATCCGGAGTGCATGACTTCATCGGCTTGATTATCTCAAGCCTTGGGAATGCTGGCTTTGTCTCCGAAACCACCAGAATGTGCTGAGCAAACACCGCTGTTTGTGAGGCTGCATCAGGGCTGGCGGTTAAAGCCTCCTATGCAAGAAAACTTCTAGGAGCCGCTTTTCGATGAGATCATCTTCAGTGATTGTCTTATTTGGTGAACTGGATTGAACACGAGGGCAGTATTACGGCCAAATAAAAGAGCTGTTGTTTCCGAATGTTTTTGTAGCTTTCGAGGATTGCGTTTTTGCACAAAAGTGGGCATTCATTCTTCGTTACGTTGCAGTTTCATCTTTCATTCTGACAGTGTGGTTTCTGTTGTTGGAAGTGGTTCCAGTAAATTCTGTGATGGATTTTAAAATGTTATTGGGGAGGGGATGGTTTTTCTCTTGAGAGGGATGAAAAGCTGTATCTCTGACCATGCAAACTTCTCCTTAAGCAGAACTACGTTGCTCACTCAAGTCTGGCTGTAGACCGTTGCTGTTCTTGTGCATCGAGCAGCTGGAGTAAGCAGAAGTAATGGAAGGAGTGCTAACGGGCATCTAATGGGGGCCATTCCACGAAAACTCCTGTCATGTGAGTGTAGGAGCGCTCCGTGCAACATCTCCAGCTTGTTGAAGGGTGTATTTGCTGCCACAGCTGTTCTGACCTGCCGTCTCCTGAAAGAAAAAACAGGAAGTTAGGATGGGTTAGATATTACTAGGATACTGAGAAGAGGTATTAAGTTTCTATATTAGCTGATAATATCTAGGCTGTGCAAATGCTATCTTTATGGTCTGCAAATATGTCCTCCTGCCCTCCACGAGGAAGATGAGTTTTTACAGCTTGCTCAAAACTTCACAGAAGATCAAGCTGCAGCGTTACATTGTCGGAAGTGATCCAACGGGGCGGGGGGTGTGGTGAAAAAAACAGATAACTTGAGTTGTGTTCCCTGACCCCCAGCCTGTCAGGGGGAGGCACATACTAACATCTTGAATTTCCTCCTTGAATATTCCAGAAATGTGGGCCTGCCACTGTTTGTACGTGGCAGAGGCAAATAATGCAGATGGCAATTACAACTGCTGTTCAAATCTTAGTCAAGCATGTGCTTATTAGTCTGAACAGTCTCAAGGTCCCAGCTTTCTCCCTGTCAAGCAGTCCAACCCCTGCAGGTTTAGAAGCTGCCAATGCATGTGAGGATATTTGCTGGTTTCTGTCACTCTTCTTGTGATGTGTATGAAGTTGAGCGTTACCCTGATGTTAGGGTGATCGCTTCCAGCATGGCTTTTTGGGGGGAATAAATCAGTCTGGTCAAATTAGGAAGTGATCCAAGGTCTTGCTCATAAACCACATTAAGTAGAACAAAGCTTTTCTTTTATTCTAGTTTAGAAGAGGTTTAACTCTCTTTGGCATGAAGCCCTCTATACTCCCTCCTAGTCCATCACACAAACGTCAAAGAAATTGTTACAGCTCTGCCAGAAATGCTTGAAGATGTTCTAGAAGAGAAGTTATTCTCACGGAGCTGAGAGGATGAGCTCGTGCAGAGCTGAAACCGGCTTCCAGGATATTTTCAGGTGGAAGCTTTGAATGTTCAACCTGGAGACTGGCTCGGTTTTGATGGTTTCTATTGAGATTGATGTTCAAGCCAATGCTAATGCACAGAGTTTTGCATGGCCTAGCAAATAGAAGATGTAGCTCTATCACAGATGATGAAATTGAAGTATCATAGAATCATAGAATAGTTTGGGTTGGAAGGGACCTTTTAAAGGTCATCTAGTCCAACCCCTCCGCCATGGGCAGGGACATCTTCAACTAGGTCAGGTTGCTCAGAGCCCAGTCCAACCTGACCTTGAATGTTTCCAGGGATCTACCACCTCTGGGCAACTTGTTCCAGTGTCTCACCACCCCCATTGTAAAAAATCTCTTCCTTATATCTAGTCTAAATCTACCCTCTTTTAGTTCAAAACCATTCCCCCTTGTCCTGTCGCAACAGGCCCTGCTGAAAAGTTTGTCCCCATCTTTCTTATAAGCCCCCTTTAAGTACTGAAAGGCTGCAATAAGGTGTCCCTGTATTTTCCATTGAGACAGCAGCTAGAGAAGGCTACGCAGGACAGCTGTTGACTCTGAACATTTTAGAATCATTAAATTCAAGAAATCCGTATCCAAGAATTTTTAAAGAGCTGGAGAGAGGAGCTCTGTTGACCTCTATATGTCACTTTTTAGTCAGTGAGTGGAAAAAAACGTATTCTTAACATGCGATGAAAATCGAGTGCTGGTGGTAAGTATAGGTCTGTCAGCTTGACATTGATCCAAAGCAAAATAATGGAACAACTGAAATAGGACTCCCTTAATAACGAATTAAGGGAGGACCACTTTGTTAACATCTATCTACCTGAGCCTAAGGAAAACGGATCTTGTCAAATCAGCTTGATGTATTTTACTTTACCAAGATTACAAGCTTGCCTGATAAAAGATGCAGTAGTCTTCTGAGTGGGCCTCCTTCACATCTTGATCCAGAGACAAAATGAACAATGTCCAACAGAAAATGGTTTTGACACTGACATCTCCAAATGGAGATGGATGGAGGGAATCATCTCTGAGCTGGCGTGTGTATAGCGGGGTTCCTCGGGGATCGTTTGCTGGCCTTTCGCTATGTAACACTTGTATCAGTAGCTTGCTAGAAAACATAAAATTATCACTGATAATGTTTGCAGATGTGCATGCAGACTGGAGACTGCTGAGGTGATGCATAAGTCAGCTCACTGGAAGAGCCACCTGCATTATTTGATAAACTGGGAGAATGTAAGAAACGCTCGTTTATTATTTGCCCGGTGTGGGGGCTTGTATTTAGAGCTCAGGACAGCAGGTCTTGTGGGGGCCCGAGGCTTCGGTCCTGCAGAGCAGCGACTGAGGGGCCCTGACAGATGGACAAGGGAGCATAAATCCCAACACTCTGCCAGGGCGTGCGGCTTGGTAAGGCACCGTCGTGGATGTGGAAGGAAACATTAGAAAACTAAACTCAGTATTGGTAAAAGGAAGTGGGTTGTTTACAAAGTCACTGTATGTTGGATAAAATCCACTTTTGTGCAGAGGGCTAGCACAGATGATATCAAGGATTGGAATGAGATTTTCATCTCGGGCTGCCTTTCAGTGCAGGGGTGGAGTGTACCCTTTGAGCCTCTGTTTGTAATTGTGCTACATCAGGATTTAAATTCTGTATTTACTGTTTTCCTGGCAAACATTTAGGTAAATGTTGCATTAAGTAGACATTTATTTTTAATAACATTGACATTCATCTTGCTTTTCTCCTGACATTTTTAGCATCTTCACAGATATCTGCATAGCTATTTCTGTTCTAAAATTTGCACTAATTAATTGCTTTTCTGTGTATCTATGGGAGCAGCTCTCAGCAAAGAGAAAGGGAGGCACTGCAGTTACACATCGTTTGATTAAAGATAAATTAAAATAATTAAAGACATGGCATTTAACGTAGATGCTTTAGGGCTGAAAACCAACATCCTGATACCTGCTGAGAAATACCTTATTCCACAAATAATCTCTGTTCTAGTAATTTCTGCTGTGACTAAGGCTAGCATTGGAATGTGGCCCACAGTAATTGCTGTTTTGAGACAAAGGGGATGCTTTCTGTCCACCCAGAAATAAATCACTTTGATTGCTCTTCTGTGGCAGAGCACTGTATGTATAATTTAAGATGTACAACGCAGCAGTGGAGCCTTTTAGAACTGGATCATCCCAGCAGTCAGCAGTGAGAAAGCTAACGCAAGTGATGGGTGAGCAGATAAACGCCAACAATTTTGGGAGCTGGCTAGTGTCGGGGATGCTACACAGTACTTGCGCAGCTGAGAGCACCGTACATCTTTCAGTCACCGGTATCGATCCTTCCAGAGGTGAGACCCAGCTTGCCCAGGTGTGGCTGAGCTGCAGGAACGTCTCGGGATTGCTCTTCGGGGGATTGCCTGAGCGCTGAGTGGAGCTGCGGTTGCGTCGAGAAAACCAGTCTGTCGTGTCAAGCACTAATAACAGGAATTAAGTCATTCTTTGAGCACATTCTGGAAGTATAAACAAGTGTAATCAGTTTGGTGTCTCTTAACAGGCTGGTATGTGAGGACTCTCGGAGCCTTGGAAAAGCTTTTGGAGAGAGAGGCAAGGGAGAGCATCCCCTTTGAGAACGTATTTGCTGAAAGCGTAGCCGTGTGTGGAGCTGCTCCATGCACAGCTGGGGGGTGACCTCACGAACACAGGGTTGTTTCTTGAGTTATTAACCAGCCACTTGGGAAGGGTTTCTAAAAACAGCTCTTTTTTATTACTTGGCAAGCACTCGAAACATACAGTCTAAGTCAGAAATTGCTGATGTGCTTGTATCAATTTCCTTTCAATGGTTGTCTCTTCTTTCTTTAGTCTGGGGTCTGAGATGCTTTGGGAAGCCTGCAATCTTCCTCCCTCTCTTCCCTGACTCCAGCTCCTCCCCAGGCTGCAAAGTCAGCCTCAATCCCTCTGTCTCTCATCCTGCTCTGACATCTTTAAACCTTTAACCAACACCACAGCTAAACAGCCCCTTCTCACGGTGCTGCGAAAGCACGTCTCGCTCTGCACGCCCCGAGTTTCTGTACTGGAGGCATGGCAAGAACTGGAGGAACTGCCTCTGCCGGCAGCCACCTGCTTCTTCCAGGGCTTTCCACCCGAGCAGGCAGTTGTCAGCACTCGATATCGTCCCTGCTTTGGCTGAGAGGAGAGGTGAACAGCGAGCACCAAGGTTCTGGTGTCACAGAGCATCTGGTGAGGTGGCATCAACCAAAGTTCATGAACCTGGGCTTCATACCATGTTTTCTCTTCTGGCTCAGCTGAAAGGCTGACTTGGGAAGTTCAGTAAGAAGTGTTAAGTAGGCACCCAGCACCTGCCACGGACGAGATTGCTTCATTGTCTCCCATGTGTTCAGCTGAAAAAGCAAATACATGTAGTTTGCACGTCTAATGCGACTAGAAGAGCCAGAAAAAGGCCAAAAAAGGGTGTCTTTCTGTTTCATTTCTGGAGCCGTTCTACTTTTGTGTAAAATCAGCATTGTGATTGAGGCATTCTTACTGTAATTTTGCAGATAGGTGTTTATAACGTGAGGCATTGCCATGTGGCATTCTTACACCCTTTTTTTTTTTTCCTTCTTTATAAAATTTTATGCTCTCGGTTCTGAAGTAAATTAAAGGTTTTGGATTGACAGTTCCAGATGTAGATGCTGTCTGTTCATAAAGCAGGTGCTGTACAGTAGCAGAATTAAACTGCCGGTTTAATTTCACTTCAGCACCTCTGATCTGATCCGAAGAAACCTTCATGCCAGTAGAGAAAGTTAGCAATTGTGTTTTCAGTACAAGCATGAACTTTCATGATGCAGAAGTTTATGCAGCTGACTGAAACAAACTTGGTGGTATTGCTGCTCTTCCATCCCTGTCCTCACTTGCTGGTTATAAAAACCTGCCTGTTCATAGCTGGTTTCCTACTTTCTGGATTTGCTGGGCTTCAGTAACATGTTTGCTGAGAAAAATTCCTGTTGTCTAATTCTTAAGACTTGAGCATTTTATGCATTTCCTTATCATTTGCATAAAAAAAAAAAAAAAAGGAAAAGGTGGGTGGAAAAAAAGCTTGGATCCTAACAGAGAGGCTATTTAAGCAGTGAGTGCAACTTGGAGGCTAAACCGAACTTTTTCATTTTGAATCACTCCATGGGTGGTACTGCTTCTGTACAAGCACAAGGTGCCCTTAGTACATTTGTAATTCAAAATTATTTCCAGGAATATGAGTGCAGATGGAGCCAATCAGTGCTTATTTCGAGGCTCATTCTATCTTCTCATGGAGGAAAAAGTCTTTCTGATGCCCGTTTGAAGCTGAGCATGATGCAAAAATCAGGCAAACCTGTCATCTTCCTCTATCCTGATGCTCATCATCTTCTCTGTTGAAACATGGAGACAGTGGCATGTGTCTAGCATACGGATCGAGCCTCCTATGCACAGGGCTGGAGACAGACCACAGCCGTCTCTTCTGTGCAGGACCCTGAGAAATGGCTCATCCCAGCCCCGGCCTGTGGGACGAGCCGTTTCCGTGAAGGTCAGTGCCCAGCCCTACAGCAGGGCTGGGTCCCCATCTCACACCAGTCCCAGGCGGGAGCTGGTGCAGGCTGCCCCTCGCACAGGGACAAGATGCAGCACTGGGGTGAACGACCCTCGCCTGCGCCTGTTGCTATCAAAACCTGGGGTAGGTTTCTTTTCCAGAAGCCCAACGGGACATGTTTTGATCTCTTCTAATTGAGTATTACTCTGAAACAAAATGCCATTTAAAAATCAATGTTCCTCTGTATGCGGCTCTTTTCTCTCACCTCTTTCACAATGATTGAGGCATGGAGCTGAATTACAAGCCCTGCAACAGCTGGGTAACGACTGGCAACAGGGCACATTCACAAGGGGCCAAAACTTGGTCTAGACTGGGGGGATAGGGAAAACCATCTCCTTTAAGGAAATCTGGCAGCTCGAACAGACCGGCACAGTTTCTCTGCTCCCCATCCCGACCGCGGTTAGCCACCGGGCCGACACGCCGGTGGGACGCTCTCCACACCCATCCTCTCTCTGCCAGGCACAATCTGTCCCTCTGTGCCGGCTGCTGGAAATGCGCGTAGGGGTTATTGAACAAAGGTCTGCCTGTGCAGCTGGTGAAGTGAGAAGAGCTTGCTCTCGGATGGAAACGACAACAGCTTTTTTTTTTTTTTTTTTTTTTTCTTTTTAACCAAATCATTTGAGTAGATTAGAAGGTAACTGTGCGCTGTCTTCAGAGTCATTTAAAACCAAATTAATGGAACACACTCATAAGCCAAGGCATAGGGAGGCAAGTAAATCCCTCTTCCCAAGTCTCAGGGGAGTTGCTTTTTCCCTGCAGCATGTGAGAAGGACTCACATGTCCTTAAATGTGCTTAAAATGTCACGTATCGGTTACAGAGCCCACGCTGCTGTTCAGATGACGCTGCTGTTCAGATGACACTGCTGGTAAGCACACAGTTTTCTTCCCTCTTGACCTAGTAATCTGTGTGCCCTCTCATCGTCATCCCCCATTTTATTTTAATAGGGACCAGGCTACACCAGCAGCATAACAATTTGTTTCACTGGGATTCCTCCTCATCTAAGGATGATCTTTAGAAAAAAGTTGGGGTTGGATTGACACATGGGAAGTCAATAGACTAAGAGTCTGGCCTAGCCCATCTGCATTCAACACAAATGCTGCTCTTGCTTTTTAGGACTAATATCTGGCAGAAATTCAGGCCGGGTGCAGCAATGCTGCTGTTTGCAGCTGGAGGTGCAGGGAGAGGTTTGCTGCTGCGTTATGCACCATCGTTGGCTGTTGGGTCGCTGGAGGAGCTGGCAAGTTGCTTCAGATAACCACCTGCGTGGGATATTTTTGAGTAACTGCTGCTGGGATTGCCCTCAACCCAAAAGCCTGTTAAAGTCAGTGGTAGTCTGCTGAACAGTGATTTCTGCTCATTGGCATAACATCTAAAATGACTGGACAGAAAAAGCTATCAGTTTCCAGTTCTCCTTGAGCAGATGTTTCTGCCCAGGATAACTCCCCTCTGGGGGTGGGGATGAATGGAAATTAGTTATAGGGAGTTCCAAGGGAAGGCAAAAATTAAAGCAATTTCATTATAAAGTAAATGTTTATGTTGCAGAAATAACTAATGTGTTTTGAGCAATAGTGATTTTAGGATATAAAATAGAGAAATGAAATATTTTATGCGTGGAAAAGATTTTTGGTAGATTCTGAATACTAGATGTTATGCTGGAGTAAATTTGTACCACTAGTTCTGTCCAGAAAAATGAGATTTTTGTAATGGAAACAGTAGCAGGACATTGTCTCGTAGAGAGACATGATGAAAGAGGGGCTTTCTCTCACCCTGCATTTACACCCAGAAAATTTTGGGTTTTCCTGTTAGTATCTTGACCAAAAAACCAAACATTTTTAATGCACGCACTGAATGCTGCTTTGCACTGTACTGCACAGAGTAGGGGCAGCTGACTGAAATAGACTGATGGGGAAAGCATAAAAATTATTGTACAAAGAGAGATTGTTTAGATATCTTTATTTAGCAAGTGAAGTACGTTGCCAATAGGAAGGAGAAAAATGGAGACTCAGCTGTGTTTACAAAGGCAACAGAAATTTTCCTGAAGTGAGGCCAACTTTGATATGAGTTATTAAGTTTGCTTGATTTTTGCAGGGCTAATTCTGAATGTCATGTTTTTGAGCGAGGGCATAAACAACTTACTTCCAGTTCATGTTAGCTTTGCATCTGTGCTTCTAAAAACTGACGCTTGGTCTGGTTCTTGCAGACCTATAACGTGGCTGAGATTGCAGCGCGACCTGAAACGGGTTGTGCCCTTGAGCCCTGTACGCTTTTGGGAAGAGCTGGGATCCTTGTGGCACCAAAACAGGTTATTGATACTAATGCCAAGTGCATTGTTTTGATCTTGTATTTTTTCTTCTTCCATCCTAGCAAATGTTTTCCTTGTGGCCTTGATCCAACAAGCCGTTTAACTGCGTGCAGGTGCAAGCACGTGATGGGACCTACTAGCACGTCTCACTGTGTGCTAAACTGTATTTTCAATGAAAAAAATTAAATGAAAATGAAAAATGGAATTTTTCAATGAAAAACTACAAGACAACCTCTGCGCCCACCTGCCCCTGCCAGCCCCAGCCTTTGTTAGTGCTGAGTATGAACATCTTTCCAGAGCACTAAGCTCAGGGTGGCAAACCAGGAAATGCCAAATTAAGGTACAAGTCCGTACATTGCTCTCTCTGACTCCAAAGATGGGTATAGCTGCGGGGAATTACCTGTGGCACTTCAGCTTTATCCATGAGAGCAGTTTTGCTGGGTGCTTGATGTGGCAGCTGGGTAGCACAGCAGGCTGTTCCTGGGTCTTGTTGCTCCGTGAACACAGTTGTCTGAGCACAGGTTGGCTGGTCACGCAAGGCCACCCACAACACTTGCACCATCAGTGATCCACGTTGTGCAGGTTGTTGGTAGCAGGCGCAGGTGGTGGCGTCCTGGGGATTGCGATCCATGAAACGCTAGAGGAGGGTGAAGGTGTTTCCACAGGGTTTCCTATGAATCACATTTCCCATTACCTATGCACAGCTATTACTTGGTGGCTTCAATACCTGCAAACCTATGTGAGATGTCAAGTCTTTTTCTGTCTTCATCCTGCCTCAGATAAGTTCCAGGCATGAGTGCCAGTACATGAGCGTCCTTTTTCATCCCACCAGGCCACTCACGCTCCTGACCCATTGACCATTAGCTTAAGAGTCTTACTCCTTGGCCCCTCTACTGCTGCAGATGCAGGTGAGAAGTAACTCTGAAGGGTCTCCTGTGTCTCACACCTGCTCTAATCACTACCCCTTCCCCTTAAAAAGAGCCCTTGGCCTTCTCTTTCCCCACAGATTCCTTTCCTCATAATTTCACCCTTCCTATTATTCCTCCATTTCTCCTTAATCCAAATTTTTCTGCCAGGAAAAATTTATTTAGCTTCAAGTGCTTTTTTGGATTTCTTGCTGTACTCAAATTGCAGCGCCTCAAAGTGAGCCCTGTCCCTCCCCACCACCTTCTTAGCAGAGCCAGTTTGTAAGAGTATACCATTACTTTACTTCCTTCCACTCCCTGGTTGAAGAACACATTTAGTAGGTATTGTTCAGGTTTCAGGGCTAGTGAACCCTCCCACTGATTCTGTTGAGCAAAAGAGAAAAATTGAAAGCTAGAAATTTTCTTGACCTGCCCAAGCATGCGTACTGCGACCCGTTTAGCTGAACCTCTTGCACGTATGACTGCCCACTGAAAAGCTCAATTGTTGTGGCAATACAGTGTTGAATTGGCCATCTCTCAGGAGGGACTCACTTGGTGCTACTTAAGTGGAAATGTCAACAGGCTTGCAAGTATGAAGTTATGACCAGAATATGCTCATGAGCAAGTTCTGGTAGACTTCTATCCACCTTAAGAAAATGATGGATTTGTCTGAAGATCATATCTTCTGGTTTCCACAGCCAAGAAGCATCAGTCCCATGGAATTATTTATGGTGTCTACCTCACATCAATGATATTTTCCTCCTGTGGAGCGCTGTGAGCATTCATTGGGTACAGCCAAGTTTGTGAGGGTTGGGTGGGAGTTTTATTTCAAAGGACTTCTACTTAACATCTAAATAAGGTTTGATTAGAACCCTGAGGAGGAAAATACAACAAATGGGCATGATCCAACTCCCACTGACTTAGAAAGAAAAATATCTACTGACATCCCTTGACAAATGGACCTGACTGAGGCTTAACCAAGGACACTAAGCCATGGGCCCAGATGAAGAAGTTCCCAGAGAAGTCTTTTTGCATCCTGTCCTTTCCTTTGGCATCCCCAAGCTGATGGAAGCTCTAAGCTTTGTTCCTCTCCCAACCCAAACCCTAACCCTAGGCGTTGGCTAAGCTCTTTTCCAAGGACCACAAGCTGTGGCAGAAATCAGGAAGCTATCAGGGGAGAAATATTTTTGCAGCCTCCCTTTTCAGCCACAACCAACTGGAGTTCGAGGATTTTCCCTCTCCTAACCTTAACCTTAAACACTGGCCTTGGCTGGACTATCACAAAGTTGCACAAGCCACACCAACGATGAAGACAAAATCCTAATGGAGCCAGTCCCTCTCTCTGAGGGAGCTCCTTGGCAGCCCCACACCACATGGAGCTCTAGGCTTTGACACTTGCCCAAACCTAACCCTAAACCCTGTGTGCAAGCTGAGCATTTGCCAAAGAGACCAAGCCAGGGCCAAGATAAAGAAGTTGTGAGGGGAGAAAGGTCTTTGCAGCCTCTCCCTTCCTTTGGCAGCACACTGACAGCCCCATGCCAGCTGGAGCTATAGGACCTGTAAGTGTCCCCACGGTAACCCTAAGCCGAGGTGTGGGTTGCTCCACAGATAAGAATACTCAGCCATGGCTGAGATGAAAAATTTAGCAGGGAGGTAAGTTTTTTGCTGTTCACTCCAGCCTTTTCCAAACCCTTTGGAGACCTGTGCCAGCTGGAGCTCTAGGCTTTGTCGCTCTTCCGTCCCTAGCCCTAAAGCCTGAGCACAGCTGGTCCTTAGCCAGGCACCCAGAGCGATGGTCCTGATGAAAAAGTGATCAGAGGAGAAATCTTTCTGTGGCCCGCACTTTCCTTCAGAAGCCCCTCACCAGTGCCATGCTAACTGGAGCTCTAGGCTTTGTCCCTTTCCCAACACTAAACCCAACTCTTAACACTGTGCACGGGATGAACCCTTTGCCAAGGACCCTAAGCCCAAATCAAGCAGTTGTCAAAGGAATGATCTTTTAGGAGACTGGTACTTCTTTTCGCAGCCTGTGGGAAAGGCAACATCAACTGAAGCTTTAGGGCTTCTCTCCCTCTTAAAGCAAAAGCCTGACCTTGAGTTAACTATAGCTAGGGACAACCAGCCGTGGTCTCGATGAAGACGTCGGAGGAACAATCTTTCAGGTAACCCATACCTTAACCCTAACGCTAAGCATGACATAAACCCTGGGCCAAGACCCCCAGCCAYCATTTAAATGAAAAAGTTGTCAGGGGAGAAACACTTTTGCTGCCGACTCCTTACTTTGGAAGCCCCTTGGCAGCCCCATGCCAACCGGAGCTCCTCTCCCAACCCTCTCCCTGTTCCTGTCCCAACCCTAACCTTACCCCAGACTCTTACCTCAGCTTACCTACAGCCAAAGGCTTGCATCCGTGGACCAGATGAAAAAGTTGTCAGGGGATACATTTTTTTTCAGCCTACACATTGTTTTGGCAGTCCAATGCCAACTGGAGCTTTAGGTTTTGTCCCGTTCCCAACCATTAATGTTACTGTAATTGAATTTTAACTTTAACCCTACCCTAAACTGGACTATTCAAGGGACAACCGGGTTATTCCAGTGCTGAAATGTTGACAATTTCTAGCCTTCCTTCCAGCTATCAAGTGACTCACTTTTACTTTTTAGGGCCTGTGTTCCTTTTGACTATTTTTTAATGTCACAGCTATGCATAGCACAATTAAAGATTATTAAAAGCCACGTGTTGCTACTGTGTTTGTGAATGCTACATATGGTTCTTCCTCTCCAATTAAAAAAAATAAAATCCTCTGCTAGATAGCACTGTTGTGTCTGTGGTTAATTATGGGGAGGATGGAAGACCAGATGACATCCTTGTGCAATGGGTGCGTTTGTCCACTAGCGCATGTGGACTGGTACGGCTGTGTGATGAAGTGGTGATAACATGGACTCCAGACATCACATATCTTCCTGTCTGTTCTGGTGCGGGCCAAGCACCATTTCCCCCTGTCTCGAAGACTCTCCCCTGGCATCCAGCCGGGCAGAACAGAAGGATCAAACCAGCTCCCTGTTCTTTTGCATCCGGCTCTTGCTGTTCCTGCTAACGGAGCTGAGAGGAAGACCACGTGTTTATTTTCACGTAGTGTCTCCCACCCATCAGCTGGAGCAAGCCATGGATCCTGCCATCTGAATCCTGAAAGCAATTTCCTTTTCCCCCTCTTCAACTCTGTGTGCCCATGCTGGCAAGTAACTTAATAATAAAATAAAAGGCTTCCCATATTAGGAGAGATTTTTTTCTGTAGCTCCTGGTACAACATGTTCCAATATGTTCAAGGCACAGGAGTCCAACTGGGGGCCCATAGATCGAGTTCACCATTTCCTCTATTGTGCTGTAATGCTGGGAAGGCTGGGGCATCCATCCCCAGGGCATGTACAGAAACCTCAGCACCCATCTGCTCCAGAACAGTAGCCACTGTGTCCACATGGGAGGGCTGATAGCACGTGACACTAGTGGGCCGTTCTTGAACATACACCAAAATCACCCCCCTGCCCATAGGTAACTTGGCCATGGAGGAGTTTGGGCTTTTTTGAGGTGGCGCATGCTGGTAGACAGGAGCTGTCAGCCCCAGCAGGTCTGCTTATGAGTTGTGATCCCTGCCAGCGAGACTGCTGCTTTCCTCCATGCTGTCCCCTGCAACAGGAGAGCTCCTTTCCTGTGCAAGCGAGTTGCAAAATCTTATGCACCTCTGCAAGCAATGCCATATATTCCCAGGCTCAAACTCTGGGGCCGTGAGGGAATGCCTATTATCCTGTATAAAGAGAGCCAAGGAGATGGTGTTGGGTAGCCAGAAGGAGAAATCAAGCATTAAGAGAAATATTTTCCATCAGGAAAAGGAATGAGCCATGTGTCTGGAAAACGGAACAGCGAACGTTAACAGATCCTTGCCCTGTGGTGTGCCCTCTGGCGATTAGTATTTCAGGTGGCCCCGAAAGAGGGTTACCTCCTGTACCTTCTCAGATCCTTAGCAAAACAAGGAAGCCTGCTTCTTGAGATCAGCCCAGCTGCATCTTAGGCTGTGAGTCCCTAATCTGAGCCACAACTCAAAGCTTTAGCATCAAATCTAGACTAGTGCAATGGAAATCAAGGTAAACTTGCAGCATGTGCAATTGCTTTTTCAGAAAGCTTGAGGGTGAGAGTCCAGGAAGGGAGGATGACTCTGAAAGTTGGAGAGAAAATGGAAAGAGTCACTGACATGAAAGAAAATTGCTGTATTAAGGATTTCTGTAGGTGAATACCAGGTCAAGTGCTGATGAATGGTAATGCCCAAGCCTCACTCATGGGTTATTGTGGGGTGGAAAGTAATAGAATACCACTGAGCATCCTCATTCAGCAGGGAGAGCCCTGCTGTACTTCCACTTGATGCACAAGGGCTTACCTAAATGTTTTTGGTAGTGCTTTAACTCCACCTGTTACAACTAAATCAGGACAGCCCTCTGGCATGTATGCAGTTATACTGACGGGACCTAATTCCCACACATCTAGCAGGGRAGGCTACATGGACGTGAACAACGCCAAGCTGATACAGCCACGACCYGCACAAAGGCTTGTACCGTTGGGATGACACCAGCAGTAAATCACAACTCTCTATGCAAAGGTAGAGGAAATCGGTAAAACAAACAAAATCAATCCATGTGTTGTAATTTAAAAAAAAAAAGACAAGCTTTGTTTCGCTGCATGTTCATCTTTCCAGCTCCTCAGAGCCAAGAGCCAGAGAGATACACGGATCCACAGGTAGCAGAAGAAGGGAAAGGCAGGCTGAGCTAAGGGTGGAAGAGCTGCCCTTGGCACAGCACACCGAAGCCATGCCGTGCCCACCACGGGGCTGTTGTCGTGCAGTTTAACAGGCAGCGCAAAAGGAGCAGGGTCTAAGGGAGGGTTTGAAGAGGCTGGAGTTGCCAAAGGGCTCTCCAGCTGTAGGAGACGGTGACAGGGAAGGTGCCGAGGGGAGGAATGAATGGTGGAGCAGGCGCACGGGTAAAGCTGTTGGCAGGGTATTGGAAAGCCATAAATCTTCAGCCCTGGAACGTATCTGACCGTTTCATTTGCTTGATAGGTTGATGATGGAAGGCTTATTCATCAAACTGTTGTATACTGAAATGTGCTGCATTTTAGTAGAAGTAACACTTTGGAGCAAGATACAGTATTTATTCCTGATACCTTCACCACAGCCAGAACACTTTTTCATGTGATTTAAGTGAATTAACAAGTAGGCTGTGATCTGATGAAGCAGTGAATTCTGCAGTGGTGCTACAGGACAGAATTCCCCTGTCTCTGGGATGGGGCTGTGCCACCAGATCAGAGCTTGAAAAAAAGCAGCTGGGGGGGGGGGAAGCTAAAAAGAGCATTTTTTTAATGGGTGTTGAGGTGGTGTGAATGGGCAGGCTGGGGTGAGGGCTTCAGCTGGTCTTGCCATGATATTGTCAAACCTGAGTCAGAGGTCATGCAGCATAGAGAGAAATAGATGAGGAAGCAGCAGAAATAACAGTTTGCCAATAGTTGTGACATATTTCGGTTAACAGCATTTGCAAAAGCTTACAAAAGATCACAGCCTGCTCACAGGACCAAATTAGCTGAGGAACATTTTTTCTAGAATAGAAAAGAGGCTGAGTTTATTGGATTATATATCCACAACGAGCAACATGCACATTCTCAGTACAGAAATCGGGTGTATGTCCAGAGGTCTTGTTGTTCTGCTGCATTACATTTAATTGTTAGGAAGCTTCTGAAGCGCACTTTCAGCAGGAGGCATGAAGGACTTGCATGACCACCACTCACGCAACAAGCTGAAAACGTACTTTTAAATGATGGTCCTCTCTGCTCACAGCGTTTGGGGTGACATTCAGAAAGCCCAAGGATATCTCGTGAGCCTGGGAAATGGCTGGCTGCATGGAGGTAGATTTTATTCTTCCAGGTGTAAGTGACTATTGCTTCCCATGGTTTCTCTGAGTGGGGTTTGCGTTCGGTGTCGGGGCAGCGCCTTGTTGCACGCACTGTTCCCCAGCTCGGGGTCCCTTTGYGATGCCTGAGGGGGATGCACTGGATGAAATGTGTTTACCAAGCCTTTCTCCAAAAGTACAGCRGGAGGAAGAAGAGGGCCCCCTCCCCTCAGAAAGCACCAGCATTAATGCAGGATGTGGTAGATACGGGGTAGCTTCCTCCTCTCTCCCTTGGGCTCCCTGGGCACGTCTCTCACACCTTCCTGTTGAAGCTGCTCCACTTCGCTTCAATAGTCACTTGGCTGGAGGAAAAAAGAGCAAACATAAGGCAATTGCAATAATAATAATAATAACAATAACAATAATAATAGATATAGTARTAGTAATAATAGTAGTAGTAGTAATAATGATGATGATGTAGTGTTGACAGCTACATGGATCACATTGCGATCTGACCACTTTTCTGATCACTTTTTCCTCTTGCACCGCTGAGAGGGCAGGAGATTTGCTGGCCCTGCTCTCCGCAGGTGAGGCAGAAGGACACTGAGGAAGCAAATCTGGATCACCAGAGTCGCAGCCCACTGTCCCTGCAAGACCCTTCTTCTTCCTCTCCATCAGAACCAGGAGTGAAGGGTTGCAGCCTGTTCAGCTCTGCCTGGGAGAGAACACAGCTGATGCTCAGAAATCAGGGTGAATAATTCCTTTTGCACAAAATAAATTTAAAATGTAGTGAAATGACCAGAAGGAAAGAATATGCAAAGGTGCTGAACGTGATTTGTATTTGCAGATGCCGAATTTGCCTAATCAGGAAGGTAAACAGCTGGGGCAAGGCGGAGGCTGAGCTGGGAAAGGGAATGTTTTTCTAGCTTTGCACATCGCCACTCTGGATTTAAGGAGGGAGCAGATGGAGAAGAACTGGCAGGAGTGGCTGTCATGTCCAAAAGAAAAATCAAAAGAAACCTCTTACAAAAGCTAAATCTGGATCCCCATCTCCCCTTTGCCCCTGCTCTCAGATCACTAACCATCGGTCACAGCTACTCCAGGCTCAAAGGGGAAAATGCTGAACTAGGGCAACTCTTCCTCCTCCGGGAGATTTATTAAACTGACGCCTTTATTATTCAAAATATTTGAACAAGTGGTAGCGTGGTTACCTCCCTCTTTTGGAGGTCTGCTGACGCCGGCCGTAACACAGAAGAACAAAGCGGAGACTTTTGTTCAGCACAAAAGTGAACCTCTCCTGTTTTCTCCTCTCTCCTGTTTYCCCCCGCGCCAAGTGACCCCTGATGAAGGGCTGGCGGAGGCCTGAACTTTAGAACAGATTATTTTGTTCACCCTTGGAATTGAAAGCAAACACTCCTGAGTCTCCTTTGATGCCAGCTGACCTGAATCAAAGCTCACAGACCCCTAGCTGATAATGTTTACCAGATGCAGCAGTGAAGAAGGGTTTCCAATCTAGCTTCTCGCTTGCTAGGCATCCATACCGAAAATTAAGTGCACAGGTAGGAGTTTGGCATCTGACTGCTGTGACAGAAAGCTGGCAGAAGAGAAAAAGCAAATAGAAAATGAAGCAATGATCTTTCTGCATAGCCCAATACATTCAGGTACTTGACTAATAGCTTGTAATAATCCGGGTAAGTGCAAAAGGCCCCGTTACAGGTTCTGCAGTGCTGGGGTTTGCTTGCAGCTGGATCTGTACTAACATGTAGTTTGCCATTTCGGGGCACGAGGGGAGTCCTGTGCAGCAAATGCACATTGGCAGGGAGGCAGAACCGAGTGAAGGGAAGGAGCAGCAAAAGCAACGTTAATGTTTTTGCTGACAGAAGCAGAAGAAAATGGAAAGTGTCACCTGAGGCAGTCCCAGTGGCTGATACAGGCACTGGCAGGGCCTGACGGCGCTAGGGACACAGATACCTCTGTCATCTGCCGCAGGGAGAGCAAGAGAGAGGGTGACAGCTACCCAACCACCACATGTCGAATAAAACAATGATGCGATGCAGATACTACTTCATAACCTGCAATCATTGTCTCGGAGAGTCCAGTTCTGCCTGCAGCTGTGACGACAAAGCAGAGGCGCCTCGGTACAGGGGGAGGCATGAAGTTGTCTTAGGAGAAAAGCAAAGAAAGGCGCAAAAACACCTGACTTCCAGAGRCGCAATCTGTTATGCGAGCACTTCAGCTGAGCCTATTGAGAAGGGGAGAAGGAGAAGGAAGGGGGGGAAAATATATGCATTCGTATTTCAGAGGCCCAGCTGCCCAAAGCAAACCCAGACAAAAGGCAATGTTGTCCCGTTGCTGGAAATAGCGGCAAGATCAGGCTTTTGGGGCAGCAGGAGAGAGCTAAGCATCRCATGATGGGACACGTCCACCCTTGCGAGGGCCGTAGTGCTGTATGTACAGCTTTGTATAAGATATAGAAAAATACTGAACAAAAGAAAAAAATCCAGGCCCCACAACTCGSCACGTGTCCTTGTGCCATAGGGTTGTGCCCGTACCCCCAGGACGCAGCAGCTCGCCAGCCAAGCAGTCACATCAATTCTCCCGGGCTCCTGGGAATGCGCCAGCCATCCTGGGGGACAGACYCTCCTTTCAGAAACCACCTTAAAAAGCAGCGGCAGGCTGGGGGCAGGGAAAGCAGCCAAAAGAGGTAACATCGCGCTGAAATCCTCCGGGCTKCTGCAGTGAGCAGGGGAGCAGGGGGGAGCTGCTCCTGTGAAACAAAGGCTGGCAAGCGCGGCCGGCGCGGGGGAGCGCAGCATCCAGCTTGTCCGGGGGTCAGGGCAGTGGCAGGAGATCTGCACGGCTGCAAGTCCTGCATCCGGGGAGGGGGAACATAAAACAAGGCTAGACCTGAGTCCGCAGGGATGCTCTCCCATCCCCCTCCTCCTGTGGCCTTCTTTTTGTGTGTGTGCCAATTACTGATTAATTGCCATCCCCGAGAGACCGTGTTAGGATAGTTTGACCTGGGCTAAGACCTCTCATCTATCTTTGCTTTTTAAAGAATTGGGGCATAACCATATCGTGTGGCCAGAGGGCTTCACGTCACCCTCCTTCACCCCAAGCTTCGCTGTCTTTGAAAAATCATTTGCTTGCTCTCAGCTCCATGAGCCTCTCTAGGCATGACAGCCAGAAGGCCAAAGAGCACTGCACGGGAGGTGGGCAGCCCCTCCAGAGGTCGAAGCGGCTACTGCACGGTAGCTGGTCTCTCCATCGACTGCCAGACCTGCATCAGCTGCGTTACAGCTGCTGGGGTGCTCCCGCGCCCCTCCCTATGTATCACTGACAAACAGGGGCTGTAGCCTCTTCCCCAGCACTGGTCCCAGCTAAGTCCTACAGCTTTCTCCCAAAGATGTTTTTCCCTCTGTTATTCTGCAGTCCCTTTGCCTGAGCAGGACCCTGACATTTCAGGATTCAAGCAATAAATGACACATAATTAAAAAGCATATGTGACCTTGTCTATCGCATGCTGTTAACCCATTCTTCACAAGGAGCGAGTGGTAGAACCCCTCTCTCCTCAGCATGTCTTATCCCTTGTGTCCCAGGAGCCTGCCTTCTCCACTCCCCACCTCATCGCGGAGCTGATAAAACATCAGTGTGACGTCTGAGCCAAAACCCCATACAGGTCCGAGTTTTTGTTCCTCCCAGCTYCCTTGGTGCGTCCTGCTGCAGCTCTCCACGTCCAGGATGCAAGCCAAAGGATGGAGTAAAAGGGACCCTCTGCAGTCAATGTACTGCCTGATCCCCAATGTGCAGGTGAGAGAGAAGGTCGAGGCTCTCCCTGTCTGATCCTGAATCCTGGGATGCAGCCTGCCTGGCCTGCCTGTGTTTTACTGTAGAAATTTCAGTCTCAAACTCACTATAAGCCTGGCCCAAATCCCCCCCCACCCCTTCCCTGTCTGCCCAGTGCCTTTGGTTCAGTCTCAGACTGGAGTCCAAAGTGAGGCAACAGCTCTCCCAGCCGGGAAACTCGGCCTCGGGGCTGACACAGGTTTTAGCTTTGGGCAGCGCAGGTGCACGTGGCTGCACCCACCTGGCCCCCCCATCCATGCCCGAGCGGTGCCAGCGGTGGGGTGCCTGCAGCCTTTCTTTCCCTCTTTCCTCCCAAAGTACCTCAGGGAGGTCACCCCGGCACAGAGCTGCCTCCCAACAACAGGGGTGCTAAGGAGGACAGGCATTTAAATATTATTTAGCATGTGGTTTGCATGCTGTCTAGTCTTTGCTTGAAAGAGCAGTGTATAGGAAGAGAACCGACAAGTCACATTTTTTTAAAGTCCTTGAAGGGCTGTAAACCCGACCGCTCAAAAGTAACCAAATCGCTGATGAAAGGAAGAGCCATGTGTCGTGGCCACAGGTAAGCAGCCAGGCATCTGCTTTAACAAGGAGTGTTTAAAGGCCCCCAGTGAGCACACCCTTGCTCAAGTTCCTATCAAAAGGAAATTCAGTCTCAGGAGGACTTTTCTTTTTTCCCTGAGAAGTTTTCCAGCCATATGGTGCAAGTCTCAAAAATTCATGCCTGAATCATTTATTTTTAATAGGTAAATATCTTCCTTCTGTCTCTCCCTTATTCAGGCTTCCTGAATGGGACCAGAATAAAATGATTTTTTTTTTTTTTTTTTTTTTTTTAATTTTTTTTTTTTTTTTTTTTTTAATAAAGAACGGGCCTCCCTGTCTTGCTCCCTTGGATTTGTGGAAGTTTTGCCTTGAGAAGTCTCCCCACAAGGGGAAGGCGGCCACGCTTGTCCCATCCCGTGGGGCAGCTTGAGGAAGCGCCGCTCTTCACCGCCTTGTACGCAGCACACGGCTGCTGGCAAACTTCCCTGCTGAAGTGAGGGGAAGTCCCTCAGAAATTGCATTTATGCAATAGTATACTTATGTTACAATATATGTGTCCAGCTCCTCTTACAAAGTCCAGTGTGGTTTTCTTTCTGCTGGCTGTATTGCAGCACCTTTGGAAACTACGCTTCATCACTTCAGCGGTCCTGTTGTTCTCCAAGTTGTCTGCAATCAACTCTTGCAAGCTGGAAATGAAACCATGCTTTCTATCTCTCCTTCTATCTCATGGAAGCCAGTAATACAGACGTGTGTGCCTGGATGCATGTGGTTGTTTTAAATGTGTCGCCTGTTTGGTTGCTATGTACTCAGCAGCTGAGCAAGAAAACCAGCACTGCGGCTGTCCTCCCCTTGCTCCTCTGACTGGGCTCTGCCACGTTAGTGCTAAAATATCCTCCCAACAGGGGACTGAAAGCAACGGTGGGAAGGTGCTCTGCGTTCAACCTGATGTACTCAATCTGGGCTGCAAAAGTGTCCGAATTACGTACTGCAATTGGGTTGTTATCTGCAGCGATTAGATGTGCGCTAGCATACGTAAGCAAGTGGATGCATCCAACTTTGGGAAAGATTTTAAATAGGCAGCTCAGGCAGTCCTCTCAATTTCTCTCAACATGAGGATTTTCAGCTTTACTRGTTTATTTTTGGACACGCAGACTGCAGAAAAAGGAATTTTGTTAATAGAGGCATGCAGTCTCATTTGTGAAAGTAACTTTTCTTTTTAGAAGTACGAGAGAACGTTGTGCTGTTATACTTAAATCTATACGTGTTTTGCTGACTTGGAAGTTGGTGCTGCATTTCAAAGACTAACTCGCTGAGCCTGATCGGTGTCCTTTATCTTTTGATGTTTAAGAAACTTTTCTTTCCAAAGTCTCCTTTTCTTTCGAGGCACTTCAATGAAAGTCTTCTCTTGCCCACCTTCTGAAGTGCACATAGCATCCTTCTATTCTCCCTGATTTATCTTATGTATTCTCTTGACTAGAGGCAGATCATAAACTTGCCCTGATTTATAATCTGATGTTTTTCTTTTTCCTTTTCCTTCAATTCTGCCATTTTCTGAGACATTTATTTCACCCTAATGAAATAATGTATTTGCTGGGGTATGCTCATCCCTCTGAAAGTAAACTGTGGTGGTCTACCACTGCAGTAAGGACATTAAATGCATCAACTGGAAGAAGAATCAACTGATTCCTTGCTGACATTTCATCAAGCATCTGGACCTTTCTTTTTTTCTTAAACTACTACTACTTACATGTTCAAATGCAAAAAAGTGTGTTTAAAAATAAAGTGAAAGGTCAATCTCTGACCTTGTCTTCTGTGGGAACTGCACTGATGTGGTGCTTAAGACCATGTTCTGGTCAGAATTCCACAGTAGAAAGAAGAGCATTTTTATTTTGTTTTGGCTTTTTTTGGGGCAGCAATAGCTACAGGGTAAAAGACCCACTTATGTCTTGTTTGGAGGCTTTAAAACAAACCATAGTCTTCAGTGATAGTTCTGGGACTTACATATCACTTCATTTTTGTATTTCTCTTCTTCTAGCTTTTTGTCACCAAAGGTGTTTGCAGGAAAAGAGGATTATTATTATTATTAATTTTAAAGAGGTCATCTGCTCCTGCTTCATCTCTCTCTCTCCTGGAATCATTATTTTCTGTTTGTGACATCAAAATTGTTACTGTGGAAGTGTTTAGCATCTCAAAAATAGAAGAACATGACATCATGTAGAAAAATAACAGCAGGAGCCGAGGAACCTTTAAAGGTGCTCTGATTTTTATTTTTTATTTTCTTAAACTCTGATTTGAACTGCGTTTCCCTGAATAAATTAATTTGGCAGGCAGTAGGCCTCCTACCTACCATGTCCCTTGCTAGCACGTATGACTTCCCAGAGCTTTCATGTTTCAATATGAGATGATCAGCAATGGCTCAAGATTTAAACTTCCAAATCAGGGTTAATCACGAAAATGCAACTAGATCCTCAGCCACAGATTCCCTGGCAAAATGCTCCATTGATTGTGACTCCTGCCAAGTTGGGATAAGGATTAATTAATTCCATGCTCCTGATGGTCCTTTGTAGGACCCAGGGCACATCGTGTCTTCCCTTGATGTTCAGTTTAGCTGTGGGGAATAGGGAAGGTTTGGACAAGACATCATGCTTGGTGTTTCTTCTCCTTCTGGAGGTCAGAGACTGGCTACAGCAGGAGGGGAGAAGGTGGACAAGAGGCAAAGCTTCTCAGTGTAGGACCAAGCAGCCTCGTGAGTGGCAGGGTCATCTCTCTGGTCCTCAGTCTCAGAACTGAGATGATCACCAGGTTAGAAATAAGAATCAGATCAAGAACCAATGGGGGTTTTGCCTCCTGAGGTAACACATGGTGCAGTTCACCCTGGAAGATCATCTGAGCTTTTTCCCCTGACAGACTTCTTACTCTGGCATGGTCCTAGGACATTAGGACCCTTTTTGGTACCTTTCTGTGGTCCTCTGAGGCGACTGTTGTGTGCTTTATTTCTGCACCAAAGATCTTAAGTTTGCCATGGATTAATGAAGTGCTTTGTAGCAAAGCAAAGAAGGGGTGTGGATCTTTCCATTAGATGGTTGCCTGTGACTGCCAAAGACTGGATTTAATGACTCAACAGGCTTCTTCCAGTTGCATTACTGATACTAGTTGTTCAGGCTGAGCTCGTAGGAGAATCTGGACTATTGCCCTGACAATGCTTTACTTGCATTCAGGCCTCGTTTGGGAGTAGGACTCTTGTAATGAGCTCTGAAAGTCATGAGTTACCCAAAGGAAGGAGCCAAGGGAAGCAGTCTACTGCCTGAAGTCCACAGCCTTCATTGATTTGAAGCCTTTTGACTTTGAATCCTGTATTCTTCTGAATTTGCCTTTTCAAGAAAGGCTTTCTCATTCTCCATGCAGCAATGGAGTCTCTTTGCATATCACAGTCCTAAACTTGCTTGAGGCCTCTGGGTGCTTTAATCATGAAACAATAGTTCAAGAACCAACAGGAAAGACTTTTGGCAGCCACCGCAATCCTGCAGACCCGGTCCCCTCCTTATTCGGTGTACCAGTTTGCTGCAGAATTTGGCTGAACTTGTGGGACAACTCCTTCACGCCTGTTTTTCTTCTGGGGTTTTGGAGGCCTCTGCACAATTCTTCTTATCTCCACCTCCTTGCTCCTGCTCATCTGTTTGTCACGTCTCTTTCATCAGGTGAGATCATGCAGTCTCTCAGACAGTGGATGTGTAGAGGCTACGGGAGTAGCATCCTCACCCCACAGACGTTTAACGAATCTGCATGGCTGCATTATCCTGGCACGGGAACTGGAGAGCAAAGGATCAGGGTACATGCAGGGGCTGAGGCAGAGGTACCCAAGCGGCTCTTCAAGGCTTCATCATGGATTCACATGGCCAAAGGGTCTGAATTCAGCATTAACTAAGACAGACCAGACGTACCTCCCACACTGCACCCTCAGCACCTCTGAGCATCTCGGTGGCTTTTCTGAAATGGAGAGCACAGGGGACTGTGGTGCAGGCTTCTCAAGGTAGCTCCATGGAGGGTCTAGAGGAGATGGAAAGATCCATGCTGGTCCCATGGTAATGAGCCCTGCTTGGCTTCTGGAATGAGTTATAAGCAAGGAAGCCACCCCTGTCTACCAAACAAGAGAAGAAAATATGAGGCAAAATGTTGCCACAGCAATTTTAGGGGCCTGCCTTAGAGGAGTCTTGATAGAAAAAGCAGCAACTAAATGCACACAGGATAATGGCAAATAGAAGATTTAGAAATTAACAATTGTTATGTGGAGATAAGGAGATGCCAGTAGACGTCATTTAACAATGGGAACTTTATCCTCATCTTTTTATTTAATAGAAAAGCTGATTACATTCTCTTTCGTATGAAAAATAAATCAAACAACTGAAAAGGAGGGAATGGTAAATTGTTAGCTGCCTGTTTAAAAACACAGGAGCTGCAAAGAGTTATTCCAAAGGCATTTTCTTCGTCTTGCTCACTAACTCATAACTCAAGTGGAATAGCTAATGAATTTGAGACATTCTGAAACGTGCAAGTGCGTTTCCCAGCATCTTGATCACTCTACAGGGAGACGATTAATTTATCAAAATTAGAAATTCTTGATAGGGCTGTTTCACAGTTCCTCTACCTTTAGAGAGGAAAACAAAACAATGAATTAAAAAAAAAGGAGAATTTCTCCAAAACAATGACTCCCCAGCCAAATAAGATTGAACTTATTGTGATAATGGCTATTATTGTGATATTGTGATTATTCTGGGCTTGGCGAGGAAGTTGGTGAGCTCAGAAAATAAGCAGCATACATAGACACCGGTGCCCAGAAACTGTATGAGCTCTCAATCTGAAGCATTGCTAAATTATTGGTGCCAGGTTTCCACACTTCCTCCTCAGCCATTCAGCAACACTTTGAAGCACCAGCTTAATTTTAAACTTGTTGGCTCACTGATTAACTGCTGAGGTGCAGTTTACCAAACACGTGGCCGCAGGTATTGGACATCTGGCCAGCTGCCTCCTCTGCAGGTTGGTGTCACCCTCAGGAGGTGCTGGTGGTCATGGTCCTCACAGCAGCCCCTGCTGGGAGACGTGACTTTTCTCCTCGGCCCCGGCAGAGTGGAAGCCACCAGGCCTAAGGCTACCGAGGATGGTTGCAGAGCTCTGCCATTTCACAAGCTCCAGCAACCATTAGATGCACATTCACTTACAAAACCTGATGTCTTCATGGATGCTTACCTGGAGCTCAGCACGATGGGACCCCGAGTTTGGGGCTTTTGAGTGCTCCTACAATGCAAATATTAGGTAATAATTCACAAAAGTAAGGATAGGAAAATAAACTAAACAAAAGCTTGGTTCAAACTCTGTTGAAATCAGTGAGGCCTTTCTTTTGAGCCCATTAGGACTTCAATTTGGCTCTTGAGAAAAATTATTCTTTCCCATGACAGAAACACTAGAAGTATGTTTTTTGTTTCTGTGTTGAAGTATGGGACTCTTCCACGTTTTCTCTGCATAATGAAGACTTATAGACTTATTCCTAATCAGTTAACAGCAAGGAGTGAAGAACAGATCCTACACACTAGGCTTTATCGGAGAGATAATGAAATCCAGATGACATTTCAGGAAGAACTTTGAAATCCTTTTTCCTTAGATAAGCTATCATCTGCTCTGTAAGCAAAATTGTTGTGACTATGGTTTTTTTTCCCCATGGTTTTCATTAACACAACCATTTGCATAAAAAACAAGATTCTTGTTTCTGAAAAGTTCATATTCTCCTGCTGCTTGTTCCTCCCCCCCAAAGTTTTCATTCTGTGTTAGCAACCTGATAAATCACTTCCACTAAACTCAATTATGGTATCACCAACACGGCTTTATCGCTTCGGGTGATAAGGAATAAGCAGCAAGCACAGCCACAAAACCTGCAGGAATACAGATTATGTTTCCATGTCATTTGCTCCATTAATAGCTTGTATGGCATGTTTGAAAAAAAGAAGACATGATAGAAAGAGATTATATTCTTTACGTACCTCAGATGCTTACAGCTGAGGTAATGCATAGATTATGAGCCTCAGGTAGGGCCTTCTGAGACCAATGGAAGGACTTTCATCAGCTTTGGTGAGTTTCAGATAGAACTACGCATTTGGAGTGAAGCAGAGTACCACTATGTAATCAACACTGACAAAAATTGGAAAGAAAAAAAAAAGGCAATTGAGAAGCGAAAAAAGGCTGCAGGCATTTTTGCTGACTTGGATATGAAGGTTCACAGCAGACTCCATTGAAGCTGAAACAGATCCATATCTAAATGGAAATAAGGAAACCACTACATCTGAATGAGATTTTGCTGATCCTGTCTAATGAACCTGGTAAATGTTCAGGTACTTTAGTAATTAAACTTTAACTTTAGAAGCTAAATTGCTTCTAAATAAGCTGCTGGGATTTACCTTTAGCATGGAGATCAACAGTCTTCTTGTCTTCTACACTCTAAGAACCTGGAGCATCTTACGACAGCCAGCATTATAGTCCAAGCCACCACCAGAAAGAGATTTGGAGAGGAAGAGAACATATTTAACTATAGTCAAGAAGACCTGTGGAAAAAAAAAATATTCAAGAATTTGAACCAGCAAAGTTTCATCTAATATTTAAATCATTAAGTGTTACGATCAACCTGTGCTGTAAAATAAAATGCACTGTGGGAAAGTTACTGGATGAAACTACGGTGATAATGACAGGTTACTGAGAAAGGATAATGTCTGGTTAATAATCACCATCCAAAACATGTTTAAATATTTCTGAAATAGAGGCAAATTGCAGCTTTGAAAATACAAGGAGTACCTATAAGACAGGAGAGTTTGTGAGCGTGGTTATGAATAACCTCCTCAACACGAATTCCCAGGGCAATGCTGCACAAGTAGAGAGGCATCAAACAGAAGAAGGCACGTTGCCGTGCCTCTACGCAGCATGCGTGAGACCACTTCTGTGGTGAGATGCCCAGTTATGGGGTTCACGCTGCATGGAGGATGAGGAAATACCAGGGAGAGTCCCCAGGAGGACAGTCAGGGTGACCCTCAGTCTGGAGACCAAGCCTTCCCAGGGGTGACTTCAGGTAGACAGGCTGGCTTTCTTACCGAGGAGGAAGCTGAGAGGTGATTTATGTTCTTACACACAGAAAAATCTATCTGATAAGGGAAGGGTGGGGTGGTATAAAGTTGCAGACATGGCGATAACAAGACCCGGCGGGTAGAAATTGAAGTCAGACGAATTCAACCTTGACACAAGATGTAATTTCCTACTGCTAAAGTTAATGGGATGTCGGAGTGCCTGAACAGGGGAGGAGGTGGGCTCCATTCATGACTACACTAGGCACCTCTGTCAGCTTATGATAACACATGCCCTTTACAAAATGCTGCTCTCTTAAAATCAACTGCACATAATCTGTACAAAGTCATGGAGGGGCGAGTAGGCAAGAGGGAGCAAGCTAGAAGGGATCAGGTGCAGAGGGGAAATTGGGGCAGAGGAGATGCTGGCACAGACACATGCATATTATTTACACTGCTGCGGGTGGCTGTACAGATGAAAATACGATGATTCCCCTGTTTGTTGTCTCCTTGCTCCACGGAGAGGCTGGGGAGCGCTCTGTGGCTGGGTAGTGCTAGCATGTGCTGCTAAGGCCATTAGTGCAACGAACCTCCCTGCACCCAGGTTTCGGGCAGTTGCCCGAGGGGCTCTGGGAGGATATTTTTGTCCTATCAATGACTACTAGATATGTATTTCAGACGAAGGCAGAAAGAAGAAATTTGACTCCAACTGGGCACAATAAAGCCGAACAGGATGGATCACAGCACACCAAGGCAATCATTTGGTGCTGGGAAATGGTATCGAGACGTCTTTTACATTTTATTTAGCCCATTACCAGATACGGAATTAGACCAGAAGAAACCTTTGGGTAACATCTGCTGGTGTCCACCACACCGAGCACAGACCCCCTGCTAGCATGGTGTCCCGCAGGCCCTGGGACGCGCTGCCTCCTGCTGCCCACCCCTGCCTGGCAGCAGCACAGCCTCCTCGGCTGCTGGAGCCCAGGCTTTGCTCCGGTCTCCAAACAGGAGATCGCCAACGCAATGCGGTGTCTCGGAGGGGGTCAGTGTGGGCTTCCTGGCCTCCAGCTGCCTGAATGCTGAGCAGAAATGAAAAGCTGTTGGTTGAGGATTGAGCTCCTCCGGCTTCCTGCTGAGCCTGGCTGCAGCCCTTTAATTAGGGGACGCTAATTACATTTGACAGAGTAAAAGAGGCTGTCGAGTAGTATGGGAGAAATTCTTTTTGATTCAGCAGAAAACATTTTAACCTGAGGTGTCCCGTAGGCAGTAGACGCGGATAGGAAGCCGGCGTGTCTGAAAGCGGGATGCGTTGCCTTTTCAGCAACATTTCCCCTTCGCTGGGGACATGTCCTATTTGGACAGTGGCCGAAAGACATGAGATGAAAGGCTGCTGAGGTTGAGGTTTCATACCAGCCGGCAGCACTCCACCTTCCTGCTGCATCAGAGGGGCGGCAGGAGCCAGGGGGTGGGGGCTGCCGGGGCACGTTTAGGCTGGCGTTGGACCTGAAGAAGGCTTAGGACGTGCAAAACCTCTTGACTTATTTGCTTATCAAAGGATTTAGGCTGAGCTGTCTAGAAGAAGCTGGCAGGGGCTGAGCACAGCCCAGCCCCACTGACATCCAGGAGGAACTGAGCTCCTTAGTTCCTGGACCTCTTTGGAAATCCCAAACTTCCTCTCCCTTCCTGCCCCTGCGGGGCTGGGACCGGCTCAGTGTGCTTGCTTGTGACTTATTTCCTAACGTAGTTAAATAATCGCGATATCGCAGAACTTAAACTTGCTAAACTGACGACTAGCGTAATGTGGTGTTTGAAGAGCTGGCGATCGCAAATGGTTAACTAACTAGTGTTTACAGCACCTCATGATAGTTGCTGGCACTAAGACAAGGGCAGTAAAAAGTGGATTAGATGAAGATAAATGTGAGACACAGGCAGAAACAAGTACTCCAGCAGATGTGTGTGGAAATTAATGGGGTGGTGATAATAACAAATTCTGATTCGCCACACAGTAAATGTGTCTCTTGATAATCGGTTTCCAGTAGGATACCAACTGGGCATGCAGGAGACAGAAACCTAAATGGGGTGACATCTCCACATTGCCAATGCATTGGCTAGACGCTGAATAGCTCAAAAAAGATAGCTGGAAAAGTTGAGTTTGTTTTGTCCCCTGCAGTCTCCCTCCCTCCAAATTTTATTTTCTGGATCTGTGACCCAGTCTCCTGACAAATAAATCCACAGGGCTACCAAGGAAAGATATCTCCCAACTCAAGCATAAGGCTGGTGCTCAGGAGATCTTGGTCATGTTCCAACTGCTGCTGCAGATATCCTGTCTGACATGGGCCGGGAGGTCACTGCCGAAYCCACGTGTCTGCTCATCTACCCAACTGGGATGTGAAAGCTCCCACACAGCACAATACTTCGCCAGATGTGTTGTTGAACTTCATGTGTTTATGTTTGTGAAGAGAACATAGGATGAAAGGCATTACAGAAATGCAAAATATGATTTGTTATGATTTAAAAGCCATTCTGGTTTAGCAATGCTACTTTCAGATATTTGCACCCTGCAGGCATTTCCAGATAAGGACTCAAGCCCAGCTTTTCTTTTCCGGTCCCATTTTTTAAAGAAGCAGAGTGGTTTCCAAACCCTTTGGAAAATGGGTCTTTGAACTTGCCTGCTGCAGCCTGTGTGACTGCAGGGACCAGGCTGTGGCTCCACAGACATGGAGGCATGAAAAGCAGTCCCTGCGCTCGCCTCTCTGCCCCGTACCTACGGATGCGCTTCCTCCCCCGGCTTCATCCCGCACATCCATCCTTGCAGGTGCGTGCAATGAAGGTAGCGCAAACCCGGCCAGGGCTTCAGCTGCGTCCATTCCCTGGTGCCTGGGAGGAACCAGGAGAGAGGGAATGAGTGGCAGGGGAAGTCGAGGGGACGGGGCTGTTTTGCGGTTCCCATGCTAGAAGCATAAGCTGCGTGCCTAGCGTGCAGTGTCGGGGTGTAGGTCTGCAATGCCATTTTCTTGGCAGGGAAGTCATTCAGGAGAGTCCCATTCCTCCATCCTCTGCATCACAGTTTGCTGCTGCCTGAACTGTGCGGATAAAACTGGGCAGCAGCTCTGTGTACCCAGGCCTTGGGAAGCTCCAGCTTAACAATAGCAAATGGAGGTTTTTCTTTGCTTGCTTTGCTTTGAGGAAGGGTTGRGATTTTTTTAGCTGGGGTCATTTTGGTGAGGCTGTTCACAGAGCAGTGCTGTAAACACATTTCCCAGTGGAGTGGAAGTTGGGGAGATGTAGTTCAGCTTGCAAAGGACCTGACTGGCCAAGCCAGGACTGCCCTGGTGCCAATTTTGCCAATTTACGTGGAGCTTAGGCTGTAGCAGGGGAGGGAGAGGAGGAGGACGGGAAGCCCTGAGGCTGGCATCACCATGGGGGTAACTGTAAGAAGGACCCAGCTCATCGCTGGTACTTGGTATTTCTGCCCAGGTGCCTGGAGTGAGGTTGGGTGAGGGTGAGAATAAATCCTGTGGGACCTCTCTGTGCACCTGTTAAAATCCAGTAATCTGAAAAAGCGGAGGGTACTAAAGACAAAGAAAATGGAATTTATAGATTTCTGTGTCACACCCTAAAATAAATATGACATGTTCTACTCCCGGAGAAGACAGCAAGCACCTCCCTGCTCAAAGGACGGTTTTCCCCGCTGAGCCCTCTGGCCATGTGTGACAGCGCTGCTCGGATACTCTGTCCCCTGGCCCCTCTTTCCAGGCCTCCCCATGTTCAGCCACATCAGTCCTGGGCTCCCTTGTCTCAGGCTCGGGCAGCAAGGGGTCGGCAGCTGAGCACGGCGGCGAAAGCCCCTGTAAGCAGTGAGCGGGGACCTGCCAGCTCCAGGCTACCGACGGTTTAGCCCAACCGAACGCGCCTAATTTCTCAGTCAGCGCTTCTTGCGCACATGACCTGTTAAAAGGATTAAATTAAAAGAATTCCCAGAGCTAATCTAGCGATTATATGATGAGAGGCAGGAGCTCAAGCGTATCCCAGAGGTGGCTGATCGGGTTTCCTAGGATGTATTATTTATGGGGCCATCTGCTTGAGAAAAGTATTGAAGTCTGAAGGGGAGGAGGATTTTAATGGAATTCACTCATTTAACTGGGATGGGGGGTGCTGCAGGTTTTTCCCCCCCCAAAAAAATACTGCTGTAGTTATTTATGGAATAAAGCCGGCAGCAGAGTACCTGTGTGCCGATGCCTTCAACAAAATGCTGCTCAGCTCTGAGAGGTCGCCCATGTCCTCCCAGAAGGGGCCATTCATAGCATGAGGGAGAGAGGTATAAATGCATTCAAGTCTGAGTTACTGGTACGTAGGCTGTGAAATACAGCCGTATAAACAGAGCCGTGGCTGGAATGTGAGGAGGCAGAGGCAGCAGCCAAAAGAGGCAGAGTCTGCAGGAGAATAGGAAGAATTTCCCCAAAATAGCTGGTTTAGTTGCTGTATAGCTCAGTAACTGTAGGATTTGTTTACCACTATTATAGGCAACACGAAGCAAAACGGCAAATGTAAAAGAAGAAACTGTCTCTCTCTCTGATTTGGGCTGACGTGCCATTTAAATAATATGGGTCAAGAAATCTGAAATAAAATATCTTCATGAACAGGATTTGTGTTCTTTCCCTTCTTGTCTGTCTCCCCTGGTGCTAAAAGCAGCCACCTTCTGCTGACATTTCGCCATCGCAGTTGCATCATCAGATTTCTAAATATTGAAGCTTCCTCAAGCTAATGTCTAAGCCTTTCCTAGTGATCGGGAATGAAATTCCTCTCAAAGCTTTAGTTGGGAAGGTTCTGCTAAACCTTTACATAGAAATTTGCTGGAAGCTACCTGTCAGTTTGCTGCCTATTTTCCAGTAATTCAGACTAATGACTTGTCAACCCCCCCCCCCCCCCCTTTTTTTTCCTTCCCTTTGCATCTGTCTAGAAGTAGCTTTCTGCTCCAGTTACCGGATTAATAACACAAGGCTATCTACCGAGGCGAAATACTCACCCAGTCTTACTTGATTTGTCTCATGACTGTTTTCATAATACTTACTTTGTTAGTTATTACAAAAAAAATGATCTGGGCAACTGGCTGTAGATTTGTACCTCTGAATTGGGGTATTGCTTAAGAACTGTTCTCCCAGACGCTGGACCTATGCAGGAAAGTCCCTATGCAGGGAATTAGGTATCACATTAGACTTGTGATAATGATCCATCTGCCAAATGTTCAGGCAGGGAAACGCAGCCCGCGGAAGGAGCCTGGATCAGGCCATACACCGGGATTGTTCTCACTCGCGAGCTTCACTGCGGTGCCTTTCCAATGTAGATGCCCCCCACAAGCTGTCCCACCACCCCCTGGCTTTTGCACTCTTAGGCACCGTCGGGCTGTTCTGGCTAGGGGACAGTGCCGTGGGACGCGGTGGCCGGGAGGAGGGAGCAGCGAAGCTCCCCCATGAGTGGCCTTCAGGCACATCAGCATAACCAGTTATCCGTGAGGGCCTGTGGCAAAGGGCTGGGTGCCCTCAGCATCCCCTGCTCTGTGGCGCCTGGACAATAAGGGTCAGGGCGCTACGAGTTGGGTGCATATAGTAGAGGAGAGTCACATGAAGCCCCAGCTGTGGGGCCACATGGGAGCTTCTCTGTGCATGCTGCCATAAGGCACAGCAAGAGCAACCCCTTGGCACGTGCTTCAGTCTCTAAAGACCCAGCAAGGTGGTGCAGTGCAGACCAGACACAAACCTGCATGAAGATAAGCGCTTGGGGACATGCACTATCTTCTTGTTGCAAAAGTCTGAGTTAGCAAGATGATAAAAAGCAACCAAACCACTGGAGTCCCTTTTTGTTCCCGTTGCTGTAAGACTGATACCAGTGGCAGATTTGTCTCTCCTCCTCCCAGCCCAAAAGCCTCTCGAGGACTGGATTTCTCTCCTGAAACTGCTCTGGTTGGCAGCCCTTCACCTACTGTGGGGAAATGACTCACAAGGGAGGACAAGACTTTTGGGCAGGACAGAGGGCCAGGGATTTTAAAGCCCTTGCAGAACAAAATACTGGAGGGGCTGGCATCAAGTGGCTTTCAGCAGGTGTACCTGCAGAGGCTTCTTCATTTTCCAGCAAACCAGGCAGAAGAGTCATAGGAGTTTCTTAAGGAATACCTATGAGCAAGCGGCATCGTGCCTCACTATGTTTGTACAGCCATTATCACAAAGCTGTTGGCTGCTGCCACCCCACAATTAAGTTAGGAATGAAATCCAGTCTGCCTGATTTCACATTCGTTAGCTGCTGCCGTGGCTACACCACCACGTTGGGTGGCAGTGCTTCTTAAGAAGTCACCTCTTTTGCTCAAGATAATGTTCTACCAGGTGGCTGGAACAATCTCACCCCTCGCTGCTGTTCAAAGGAGGGCTCCGTCACTCAAGTTCAGCTGCCCATTTCCACGTCCTCCCTGGTCCCATGTCATATGCTTGTTGGGTGCATCACTGCGCTCAGCTTGCAAAGCCAGCTAGGAGAGCAGCCTGCCTCCGTTGTTGCTGTGTTAGTCTTCTGCCGGCTTAGTGAGCTAAACCGGCTGGGTGAATGGATGTGCTGTCGGAGCCAAGGTGGCTCCAGTGAGAGTGGCTCCAGGAAGGGATGAGGGGAGAAGAGAGGGTGTTCACGGTGGTGAGCCATCAGGGTGGCTCAGTCTCATCTAACTTGGTCCTCATCCCTGCCTGGTGCCCTCCTGACCGCTGTGCTGCAGCTCATTCAGTCAGTGACAGGGTGGATCAGGAGATCAGGTGAAGCGATGGGGAGGTTGTTTCTCTTTTTTCCCTTGGGGTACTTGCAGCCAAAGCCATTTTCCTGATCTGGATCACTGCACGGCTGTACAAAGAGCTGTGTGTGCAGACACAACAGTGTGAGAAGAGGCAGGGCAGGGATTGCTTAACCCACCTCTGCTGTTAAAAAATGTTCACTACATCAGAGCCTCAGGGACCAGACTTGAACCTACATTTTAGTTTTCGAAGAAGGCAGATCTTTTCAAGTAAGTGCTGATGTTTCCTGTGGAGTCAATGAAGAATAAAAAAAGCTTTTGGGGGCTTCCAGGTCCTGTTCCTTTAGGTTTAGATGCCTACACTAGGTGGATTGGGTTTTGCACAGTAAACAGCGAGCCGCAGTAGTGGTATTTTTGAGGTGTGCACRATCATATTACTTCCAAGTGGCAGCAGTAAATACAGCCTCGCTTTCAGTACTCCTACATGAATGCGGATGTGTGGCTGGTTGGATTTAGGTGAGCCCCGTGTGGAGTATCCGAGCCCTTATGGACTGCATGCAGCTGCTTCACCACTGTATGTCCAGATATGTGCCATGGCCATGAATATTCACCCCCATGTGGCCAGACATCCTGAGGTATGATACAATGGGTACATCCGTTTCCACTGAACGCCTGGATATGTATCTTGTCTTAGCTGTTCTGGCGCTAAAAATACATAATGTGCCTCCAAAATACAGCTGTAACAGCATCAAAAGTTTCACTAAACTGATTGTGATTTCCTTGGGCCATTTGCAATGTTACTGGGATGTCCCATTGAAAACCAGACCTTTTCAGTACGCAGATGCCACGCTTGTTGTCTGTCCCTGACTAGTTACAGAGTCAGAGAAATTATTTTGCTATTACTGATCTCCATTCTGTTTATTCCTCCTGGATTATCCATAACAAGAGGTAGAAAACACTGAGCCTTGAGTAAAACATAGTTTTGCTGCTGCAGCCTTGTGAGGTTTTGAGCACGGCTAGCATTTACCAGGAGTATGGGTCTTTACAAGACRGAGCCTTATTTCCTGCAGTAAGGTGAGCTTGCAGGTCATGCCTTCACCCCTGGCCCTCCTGCTGACCCTAGGTGTGCCATTCCTCCATGCACCTCCTGTATGCTGGGGCTCAGCTCTGCTGCACTGGTGGATACTGGCTCCCAACACCTGCAAGAAATTAAAGAGCACTGAAATACTGCCGGGTGCTGGTCGCTCATCGTACAACCAACACAAAAGCCCAAATTCCTTTCACATGAGAACACAGGTACATCTGCTTGCAATCATCTTTCTCCAGGCAGCCGGCCTGATTAAGCAGAAATGTGATTCTCCACGCTTGGGCTGGGGAGAGCTGGCAGACGCCTAGAGCCGAGGGGCTGGGATTCGGGAGAGGCAGAATAAACGCGCCTTTCACGCCCGGCATCCCCGGCAGTCCTGTGGCTCCTGCGCTCGCAGCCTTGGTCGCTTCTTGCCCTGCTTGCGGGAGGCAAGACATGCTGAAATAAAGAGAAACTTGTTCTGTGGCAGGAAAAGTCATTTCTTCTGGCCAGGCCTTTGGGAAGGAGACAGGAAGCATATTATTTTAAAGGTAAACTGATAAAATATTTGTTTGCTGGAGGAAGGGGAGGAATGTCAAAAACATGTCAGCGTTCTTTAGAAAAAAATATTGTGGCATCTTACTCCTGCCCTGACGACAACTGCAGGGTGTCGTAAAGAAATGTTTCAGCCTTCAGTGATCTGTAGCCTCATGCAGGGTACTTTCCTTGCTGGAAGGATGCTCTTTGTCTGTGTGTGCACGCGTGTGTATGTGCGCACGGGGGTGTGAATGCACGCTCCGTAGCGGAGAAAATGGCTAAAGATATTAAGAGTAAAGGACAGTGAGTGGACACAGAGGAGTATTAGCAGAGTCTCTGGTAATGCTATTGTTTGTTTCTTAATATATGCTTTATTGCAGCTGACCAATGAGGAAACAACTAAAAATCACTACTTTAATGAAAGCTGCATTTTGTAGCACAGATGCGTTATGGTGTACGTACTTTTGTAGATTTGTCAGATTCCATTTCAAAACTTGCCTTTCATGCTGCTACACAACAGGATCGAAAAAGTAATTTATAGGTGCAATTAAGAATGCCATGTTTGGGGAATAAAGGGAAAGTATTTTTAACAAAAGCAAGCTTGACAATTGAGTAGCTCAGCTTCACTGTGATTCCTGAAAGCAACCTGAAGGCAGCAACCGCAGTGTACTTTTAATCCTCAAATCTGTTCATCAGTTAATATGTTTGTAAAGGCTAGGTTGCCCCCCCCACCCAAGACTTTTTTACTGGCTCATAGTCCAGATACAGCCTGAGGACTTAAGCCAGGTCTGCAGAAGGTACTTTGCTGGCGCAGCGCTGCAGTTGTAGCCGCAGTGCCCCCGGGGCACGTGTGTCCCAGCCCAGCCGCAGCATCCCTCTGGTTGGACTGATGAAAGTGGTCAGAAGTGACAATTTGCCACATCCCCGACTAACGCAGCGGTGCAGGAAAATGCTGTGCTGGAAGGCTGGGCAGGGGGACTTGGGTTAGCTCAGCCTGCTTTGTGTTTGCTCTTTGGAGGCACGCGGTTAAATCGGGCACGGACTTCTCCTAAACTCTTTGAACTGAACCCTTACCAAGACCTGCCAAGGTCTTGTTTTAGGCCAAGCTCTATTCTTGGCCTCAAACAAATGCCTAATAGAGAGGAGAGCTCTCCTGAACAAGTCTGACTCTGGGCATTTTTAGGAATGTAGCTGGTTTAGGAAAGTTCTTAACATAAGGGTAGGGTGCAAGAACATTGTCCCTTAACAAGTACAGGGAACGGTGATGGACAGACACTGTTTTAAAAAAAAATTGGCATGCAGGGGTCTATTCACTTGTCTGCATGTTTGAACATTGCAGTTTATTCACCTGCATTCACATACACATGCAGAATTTTAAGATGACAATAGAATAACGTATGCTGGTGCATGAAGATTCAAAGGCAAACATCTGTCATTAAAAAACAATAGGAAGAAACATTTATTTAGCACAAGCTGAAATACAGAAATGTTTGCATGCTGTGTTTGTCTTGACTTACTATAGGCAAGACTTAATGATCTACAGAAGGGTTGTCTGAAAGAAACCATGTGGGATCTGATATTTTCTGGGGCTTCTCTCCTAAATTTTCATTTGGATGTTGCAACATGCTGACACTCTGTAATAAATCCATTCGGGTATTATTTACAGGTCTCATACTCAATGCCTTTTTTTAATATGGCTTCATTCCCTGTGAATGCTAATGCGGATATATGGAGATGAAGCTCTCCGATGATAGACACAGACAGGATGCCGTTAAGGCTGTGTCAACGGCCTTTGAAAATATTGATCGCCAAATGTAGTTACTGAGAAAAGATGCTGAAGCCCTTGGAGCCCAACAGTTAACAGAGCGTGGATCGAACCTGGATTTTCAGTTATAGGATGGATAATCCCTTATGTCAGTCTGTCCCTGTGGCAGTCAGCCAGTCTGATGGTTGGGTCTCAATGTAGTGATGGGAAAATGCACAACTTTTTTACTCTGCTTTGTGAAGGCTGTGCGTGTAGAGAATATTCTTACTACTCGCCACGCAGCTTTCATCCTCAGCAGGAGGCACAAGCACAAGTCTCTGACTTCTGGGACTAAATGTAATTTGTCAAGGCCTTACAGAATTGGGTCCCGCTCTTGTGGGGTCTTTCCGATCTGTTACACTACCACCCTTTGCCTGCTCTGCTGCGTACCTGCAGCCCCTCTGCTCCTTGTAGCTCTGTCATCAGCCGTCGTCCTTTTTCAGGTATTGCCTTAAGCCACTGCTGTGCAATTGATGGGAAAATGGTAATGGTTAGGTTGAAGGGAAGTTGGCTTCAGCTGACATTTTTGGATAAATTTGGAGCAATTAACTTCACAGGGGATTTGTAAATGTACAAACTCTGCGCTACCACCTGTCTTTTCTTTCCTTTCACATCCGAGAGAGATGCACTGGTTTTAAGGCTAGAAGACATCACTGTAGGCTGACCACCTGCATAATTCAGATCCTCTGACATCCCTGTATAAACTCATGTTTCAKGATCAAGAAGAGTACTTGTGACAGAGACTGTCTTTTAGCCAGAAGAAAAAAATCTACCCTTGATTGAGAAAGATCCACATAGTCCAAGACAAGCCTTCTGAAGTTGTTCCAGTGTTGTCCAAGAAAAATGTCATATACCTTCCATGTGCTTGTTAACACCCATCTGATATTTTTCCTCAGGAGTTAGACTCTGAGCCCATTACACATCCAATTAGGTTATAAGCACTCCAGAAGGGAGGCTGCTTCACTATCTGCACATGCATTGCCCGTGCACAGAATTCAAATATTAGTAAACAAAATACACGTTTCATAACTGTAATTGTTCTTGTCACAAACTCAGCCTCAGATAATTTTGGATAATTTGTTCCTGAAGCTGCTCACATTGTCTGGGAAGGGAAAAGACAGATACATTTTCCAATATACTGCTATGCAGAGAATGTGTTTAGATCTTTGAATAATATTCCTGGTTTGTATTGTTTATTTACATATAAGAGTTTAGTTCTCTGTGTATGAGAGCTTATCTTAAATGAAAATATATGATGTTTAAGTGGAAACCAGAGATGAATATGGGATAGAAACCTCTGATGAAATAAGAAGAGGTGGAATTTGTCCATAATGAAACCAAAATGAAGGTATTCTGTCAGCCTTTGTTTTACTTTGTTTCTTTTTTAGCCTACCCTGGAGTTGTCTGTGCGCTCGCAGGGAAATCAATCTGTGCCTTGGGCAGCAGGCTCTTTCCCTGGCCAGGGGAGACTGATTGATCGTTTCACATATTGAGACCGTAGGTTTGATGGGAACTGCCTAGGAATGGTGACAGTAGTGGAGATTTGAGGGTTTGGGCTTCTTTACTAAAATATATACCTTACAACATATGCTTCTTTTTCAGATAAAAAGAAAAAGCCCTCTCTCTGCTGTGTATTTCTCTCCTTTCCCTGCTGTGCAGTTCTCTCCTTCCTCTCCAAACATTTCAGTATGGCTTGTTTTAAGCACAAAATAAATTAAGAAGTCATGCAAGATTGGAAAAGCTTTTCCATAGTACTATAGGCATATTTAGTGTTTTCGTAATGATTCAGAGATTTGGTTATATTGGTATTGGGGTGGGGTTTTTTTCTTTAGTGTAGCACTATTTCTCATGAAATGGCCAACCCAAACCACATGACAAAAATTTCATATGAAATGATCAAGGATAAAATGTTGACTTTGCTAAACCCAAGGACAAGTGTTGCACTTGAACCAACAGCACCAGGATTCTTCTTGTCCAGGTGCCTAAAATTTGCTTAGCAGTGGGCCAGGCTAGGTCTCTGAAAAATGTGCTCCCATGTCGGGTACTGCATGCTTCAAAGTATGACTGATCTGTGCTCCCCAGTTTTCTCTTCACTGAAAAAAAGGCAGCAAGCCTCCTATCTTACTGTCTCTGATTAACAAGTCATTACCAACAGCAAAGTTATATTGCATGTTGCATGCTGTCCCTGCATCTGTATTAATCAGCGTGAAAAATAAGAATTTAAATGACCATCTTTAAGAAGATATTCCTAACCCAGTTATTACTTGAGTGAAAATAAATAATCTTATGCTACTGTGCAGCCTCTCCTGCTCTGTCATATAGTCATTACTGTGCTCATGCCGTTTCTGTGGGGTACAAGAGGTCCTCAAAGGTTTGTCTGCATGTTTACTCACTCCTGTATAGCTAAACACTAACCTGGACACACATGGGACAGAAAGAGTTCGGTGTCACCAGAGCATCACTGTACAACTACCCTGCTCAGGTTCCCCCCAGCTCTCAATAATGTTCAGCTAATATGTACTAGACTTACAGCCGCTGCATCGTTACTAATAATTACCAGGTGAAAGCATCTTTCCGTTGTGGCCATTAGGTGGTAACATTACCTAATAGAAAGGCAGTCACCGTCCTTTGCTTAGGAAGAGTACTACAGATCTGCAGTGCAGGTTGTGAAGAGATATTAAACCAGGAAAATGTTCTTTAAAGCAAAAATCACTGCAGTCTTCTTTAAGAAAAAGGAGTTGGACACAAAGGTTTATAGTGGCAGATCTTGAGAAAGGAGGAGCAAAATACTTTTGTGTTGGTTTTGGTAGCAGCAAGCAATTAAATTGCTCACCACACCTTGAAGAATTACAGCCTCAGAATTCCCATTTCTGAAGCAGATTAGCTTTCTGGTTRAACTGTATATCTGGTCTGGCCCAAACCTGAGTGATCTGGCTCAAAAGAGGGCTGTCTTGCCCACCAGGACATTCTTGATGGCGAGGAAACAACATGCTGGAGATGGATGGCAGCGTATTAGCTCCTCTGCTTCAGCCATCCCCAATGGCAAGAGCTTCAGGGCATAAGAGCAATTATGCTGATGCCTAGAGGAGCTAGCAGKGACTTCAGAGGCCTGTCTACATGAATAAATGTGGCAGGTTCTTCTGCTTGGGTGCAGGAGAGCCAGCTTCACTTCAGAAGTCCCGCAGCCTTATTGGCACAGACAGAGCTAGCGGGCCCTGCTGTGAGCTGGGTCAGGCCCGGTGCCGGGCTTCGGGATCAGAGCCCAGCAGCGTTCCCCTCCACCACCACCAAACACAACCCCAGGAGAGCAAAGAGCCGGGGATGAAACGCCTGCCTTTCCAGGGGAGCCATGTTTCTGTATGATGGCATTTTGCGAGATCCAGGCGTAGCAGCAGCAGACTGGGATTTAATCTTTCCGAGATAAATGGGATTTCGTAGGGCTCTTACGATTGAAAATACATGTGTGCATGAATACTTGCAGGACGGACGCCTAAATGATCACAACAGGCAAAAAAACCTCCCCTCAAATTTCCATACCCCGCAGTCCTTGCACTGCCAGGTTGGCGCACACGTCCTTTGAAGTCGCTGGCACCCAAGCACAGCCGGGTGCAGTGGGGCTTCACGCGGAAAGATTAAAGATGTCACGATCTCTCACTCAGCAGCAGCATGGAGAGACTACAAAAAGTGCACTCTCCTGGAAACAAACCCAACCGTAAATCGGAAAGGTAATCCAACATCAAATGAACAGAGGCACAGGCTTGTTCACAGGCAGGGCTTAGGCAGGGCATTGGTGAAACTAGAAAGCAGAGATATAAAGCAGAGCCAGCAAAAGCGGCCACAAAGCAGATCAAGAGAGGTGCAAGGTCACACGTGATAATGTCAGGAAGACAAGTGAGGTTTCTGCTCCGATAACCTGAGAATCGTGCTCAGAGCTGGCATGCGCTGCCTGTTATTAAGGCTCCCAAAGGCTCGTGTTCCACCCGAGGAGAGAGCAATCACCTGCCCTCCGCTGCGGATGGCTTTGCTGTATTTCGACCGTTTGGGCAGACATTTTCCATGCCAGGGGCCTGCCTCAGGCAGGCTGGTGGTGCTGCTGAAAATTTCAGCCCATGTGATTCCTACCTGCCTGAGAAGGCAGGCGGGGAWGAGCAGGTTGTTTTGCTTATGCTAAAAGCGCCTGGGAGGCTTGACGCGATGTTCCAGCTCCTGTGCTTTGAAATGGKGGCTTCAAACTGAGCAAGGGGTGGCAGCAGCTGCCTGGGATGCGCCCCTTTTCCTTCGGCATGAAAATGCACCCACTTTGCCCCATTTCAAATTAAAAAAATAGTTTAAAAGCATACGCTCAGCAGGTGTGCGCTGTGTCCCTGCAGGTCTCCGACRCTTACGTCCACGCTTGGTGAGGTTGCAGTGGAGATGTGCAGGGCTTGCCCTGCTGCCCAGGCTGTCATGCATCGCTGCAGGCTGCTGTGGCTGAGGGGACTGAGGCACAGGGAAGGAAACCTTGGGTAGAGCTAACCCGTCACTGTCTCAAGCCCTTTGCTCCTCAGCAAGCAAACTTGTTCTGCTAGTAAACTTCCCTATGCAGGCAGATATCCGCTCTGGAGCATGGCCAAATTTAACAGGCATCCAAGTCATAGCTAAGGGGTCATGAAGACACCGATTTGGCCGGCAGGGACCAGTTTTAGGCATCGCTAAAGCCTCAAACACAACACAGGAGGAGGAAGTGGTCTGACTGGGGCGTTCAGGCGGGATGGGATCAGTGTGGACTCAGATCGTCCCTCTCTCCTCAGTGACCTGCTCCTGGGCCAGTGCTTGCCGAGCATTGTGTGGGCCCGACCCCCGGCTATTCCTTGGGGTGGGGTGGACATAATACCCTCCTCCAGTAAAAAGGAGATGTTCTGTTTCACCAGTTTCACCCCATTCCCACTTCTGACCATACTCTCCCACTGCCTTCTTACTTGGCCTCAGCTCTTGCAAACCCCCTACCCGAGCCATCACAGCTCACTAGTCCTGAAGATAACTAACCCAGAAAAAGTAAAGCGGGTCTGCTGGTTTAGCACACTGAATTGACTCCAAAAAGTACTAGAGCCAGTGCTGGTAAGAGAGGGAAGGACGAGCTAGCAGAGGGCAGAGAGACTTCCCCATCTTGGTGGTAGCAAGCCACCACATTGACTTAAGCTCTTAAGGGTAAGGCAGCTGCCTGGGGAAGCACAGCCTGGTTTCCAGCTGTCTTCCAGTTTGTGCTGGATTCATCGTATCCTAGTGAACTGTGCATTGGAAAGGCTGGCTCCTCTGGTGATGCTCTTTACAAAGGAAGAGACTCATGCGCGCTGTTCTGCAAAGGGGTTTAGGGCTGTGGGTGGCAAGGGGAGGCATATTCCTCCAGCCATGATGAAGGTGCCCAAGTGTCTGAAGGTGGCTGGGCTTGCAAGAAACTCCTCTTGTTGCAGCTTCCCCCGGTCTTGCAGTTGCTGACGTGATGGTGCTGTGTCCCCAAACCAGCTTTCTGGCGAAGACAAGGGAGGAAATAATGATCTCGTGATGAGGATTTGGTTGGGGGCCTGGGAAGATGGGGAAACTGTGGCAGCCGGGACAGGGCGGCTGGCGGTGGTGTGGGACACTCTTCAGGGAAGGGCTTGATCACCGTGAATAGCGCGTGGTTGCTGGCAACACGATGTAGCACAAGGTCAGATAGCTTTTTTTATTAAATGGGCACCACCCACCCCATGAGTAAGTCCAGAGTTCTGGGGAAAGAACAAAAATGTGTACAAACCATTGAGACAGCAATAATGTGTAGGAAGAGGAATGCTAAAACCAGATTGCTAAAATTAAGATTTTTAAGACTTTGCATTTACTAATCTTTGAGTAGCTGCAGCCCATTTGTTGGGTTTTTTGGTGGTTGGTTTTGTTTTTTTTTTTTTGAAGTGTTCGTGCATTCTGGATGTGAATAATAAAGTAAGGGAATGAAAACAAGTCAAAAATAGCTCAGAAATAAGAGTTCAGAAAAAATGTTTTGAAGCATAAAAAGAAGAGTCCCGAGAGACAGCAGTGAAAGAAAGAATGATTTGAATGAAATCAGGCCATGGCAAAAAGACACATTTTAATGTACTACAGTCCCTCTCCATCTCCCTTCCTGTTAGACCTGACTCGCAGACTTGCCATATACTTCCAGGCTTATCCAAAAATATACTGGAGGCGGTAGAAGAGGAAAAGGAGAAGGATTTCTTAGAGAGAGAATTTTTTGTATCCTTTTGCGGAAAGGAAGCAGCCGTGATCAGATAACATTGCTGAACTAACCTGCTTCTCACTGTGCTTATCGTGAGAGCAATAAGGTTAATTCTGTAGCGAGGGCAGCAAAGCACTGTCACTCAGTGAAGGGAGGAGGACAGACAGACCAACAGACACCATTTCTTATCTGACAGGGTCAGCCAGAAGCTGCAAAAAATATCAGCAGTAGCCAAGCACAGGGGAAAAAAGAAATATGGTATTTTAAGCTATTTTTGTATGGAAAATATAAACACTAATGTTTGTTAATAACATGGACCAAAGTAATGGTGCGACCAGGTGAGACGCAATGGATGAAATGTGTCCCAAATCATGCGTCGAGGCCAACGAGACTCATAGCCGGCGACTAATAAACTTTCCCTAAAGCAAAGGTGTTTGACCTGGGATTTGGGGCTGGTCCTATCACTGTCAGGAGGACTCTGGAGCAGTGGAAGAAGTAGTATGAAACTCAAAATGTTTTGGAAGGAACTGACTGATGACTTAAATGTTCTTCCTTCCATTTGGAAGGAAAACACGACTCCTGCGGTTTTCTTGGAACAGGCTGCAGAAAACAATCTGGAGTGCCAAGTGCCTCTGTCCTAAGGCTAGAGACCAGGCCAATATGGCTGGGAGATTTTGTAAAAACCTCATTAACGGCAAATAATCATTTTCTGGGTGTTGGGAACACTGTTCAATGCTGCCATGTTCTTGATCAAATGGGTTGTTTTAGTGGATCATTAAAATCTTCATGGTGCTTCTTTGCAAAAGATGAAGTGTCATCTCCTGCAATCCCCGGCCAATTTCCAACTTATCTATTTGCCTATTAAGTTAGCAAGCTGATGCCAGGTCTCAGTATTTTATCATAAGTCTTGTTATATTTGGTGGGTTTTTTCCCTTGAAAATCCAGCTTTGGGAGTCCTGCATTTAGTCTACACTATATTTAAAAACATTATTGTGTCAAAACGCATGAAAACATGAAGCTTAATAAAGGAAGAAGGAAAGAAACCAAGACCAGTCTTTTTAACACGATTTTTTGTGCTTTGAATTTCTGAATATCCTTGAATGGTCATCACTGATGCTCTCTCTTACATTTTAAGGAATACAACACAGTTCTCTCAACAGCTACTGTGATGAAATGCAAAAGCAGAGGTGTCTCTCTGCTCTTCAGGAATCTCTCTGTACTTAATTTTAGGCAAAATGTACAACAATAATAAAGGAATTCAGAAACTTAAAAATTCAGTGATGCTTCAGAGCMGAGATATTTCCCCCAGTTTAGTTCAGATCAGTTAAACAGCCACACATGTCCACACCACTTTAGGTAGTTTTAGAAGCCACTGGGCTTAAAACCACTACGCGTAAACTCAGAGATCACACAGAGGAAAGGGGGTTGCCCCAGCAGTCGCCAAACGTGCAGCGAGTTGCAGAACTGTTTAAAAAATCAGCTCGAATCTTAYCTGCTTACCCCCAAAACCATACACAAAGTCCTGCAGGCTCCGAAGACAACGCTGGCCGGCAGTAGGCTCAGCGGTCAGGGTTTCTCCGGCTCCAGCGAGCTCCTTGCCTGGCTCCTGCCCGTTGTCTCTCAAGGTCAGGCCCAGAGCGGCTTTCTGTTGGATTACTCCCAAATTTCTGCCTCAACACGCAGGCTTGCAAGACCATAGCCCAGCCCCATGCTGGGAAGTGGCGAAACCCGCCAGCTCCATCCTGCTATCCTGCCACGGGCATCCCTCCGATTAGCGGTCCTCATTATGTTAAGAAGGGGCTTGACGGAGTTTTACACAGTGCGTGAGAGGAGCCCTGCTCACCGCTCCTCATGTCGGAACTGCCTGGGGAGCAGTCCTGCTGACGAYGTTAATTAACATCTTTCAACAAAGTTTTGACACCAAGGGTCTACCATTGTCACCAGTGGTGATGAAAGACATTTAACCGAATGACGTCATTAGCGCAGACTTGTTTACCTAGAGCCCTTGGGGATGCTGCGCAGCCGTGCTGGTGGAGAGCTCCCGCGCTGGCATGCCAGCGAAGGCAAACCAAGCCCTAAAGCCTTCAACTCCTTTGTGATGAAGCAAGGGATGTTTTAAAGAGAGCGATGTCACTGCTGATGGAGAGAACCCAGGAAAACACCGCAGTACCAGTTGCACGCACAGCGGCTGTGTTTTTTACATGGCAAATAGCAGAAAGGGGTACCGCAGGTGTGTCAATAAACATGGATACTCATTTGAAGGTAAATACTTCCAATAATGATGCAGCAGTCGCAAGCTCAGCAGAAAAATGTGTCTTACTACAACACCAGGGCAACACTGCCTTAGTCCTTAAAACAAGCTGGAACAGAAATAAAGATTGCCACTGGAAAAACACCAGTCACCTTTCACCACTGCCTTTGAAAAGAAGTGGTGTTATATTTTTACACAACTTTTTCACTTTATGTCAAAAACTTCTGTCCCCTGAACTGAGAAAGTGACCTCTTCTGGGAAGATACTGCATTCAGTTTAACCCTGAGCATTATCTTCTTCTGTCAATCATTTCTTCCACCACCAGAGCAATGATTTTCTACAATAACCTTGCAGTTGAGTCAATCCATTCTCTGGGTTTCACCAGCTAACATTTTATCTCAGCAGTTTCTTGAGTCATTGTGATGTATTTGGTATCCAGAGGAGCTTTTGTGCTTTGTATTCCTTTGGCCCGGAGGCACCAAGTACCTGAAGTTCTGCAGAGCCCCAGCTCCCCCGCAAGGCTTGTTACAAACCCACCAGCTGAACAAAACATCCTTTGCCATTACCAATATAGCAGTGGACTGTAAATATTCATGAGTTATTGCCCTGGTTTTATAAATTACCTACATCATGGCTGTTTCATGTAGCCTTACATATGTGCTTTTCACTTCTGTCCCTGCTAGCTACATTCTGCAATTAGCTATCCAAAAACCTCAGGTGGTTTTAGTCAAGAGCCTGTCAACGTTAAGCTCATGAAAGAGCACATTGATTCTGAAGAATGGGCGTTTGCTCCAACACACGGTGATAAGTCTGCTGACACTTGAAACATGGGGCTATGGGGAAAAACCACTCAAAAGCAGTGACAGAAAAGGACAAACTAATTTTGATTCCCAGTTGCAGGGGATTTGAGCTGGGACACCAGCCTTCTATGGGAGTGCTTCCATCACAGGGGTCTGGAAAGTGCCGCTCCCTCCCGCTCTGCCCCCCCAAAGCCATGGCTCCTGCAGAGAGCAAGGGGCACTTTGGCTGGGGCGACCGCATCGCTTTTTCATGCTGATGCTGCTGCCGTTTCAACTGGGATGAGCAGAGAGGCCTGAGCRTTAGCTTGAGGGTAGCTGGGGATGGAAGGAGGCGGGGAAAGGCTTTGGGTGCAGCTCCAAGTACTTTTTTCACAAGGGGAAAGATGTGTGGGGCAATCAGGGGTGGTCGCCTGAAGCAACATTCAGGCTGCGTCTGGGGAACCGCTGAGGGACCAGTCCGTGCTGGTGCTGCTTCTGCATTTTATGGCAAGTGGTAAAGCCAGCCATAGGGCCTTGTGCCACCCACACAATTAGCTGTGCCTGAAATAGCACTGACGGGCTCCACAACTCGTCACAGGGAGCTGCCACTCCACCACATGGCTCCCTCGCCATACACACGTGTATATGTATATATACACATATGTATTCAATGTACATATTTAGATACAATTACAATATATACAGTATATGCAGGGTGTGTGCGTATATATATATTCATGTTTCAGCTGGAACCAATCTGGAAACAATGCTTGGATCAGGGAGCTGAGGCCCCAGCGCTTGCCAGATTTCTCACAAGTAGGTTACAGAGAGAGCCCGGCTCTCCCTYGCTCACGCTCGCCCCCTCCTAAATCCCTCCCGCGCTCCTCGCTGTACCCTGGCACAGCTTCAGAGGAGGCGAGACGCCCGTAGCGGTCTCCTGAGTGTCGTGGGTCTCTGCTGCGAGGGAAGAGAGAGGTTTGTGTCCGAGGACAGGGACTTCACTGGGCTTCATCTGGGGTGTTTCTGGCATTTGCAGGGGAAGGAGCTGAGAGAAGCTGAATTCATTGAGGGGAGCTTAAACCCAACTTGGGAAATGGCAGCGTAAGTTTAGGCACCATTACAATCATGATCCTGCTGAACAAGGACTTTCAGTTTGTGGGTTTGGCTTTTGGTCCCTGAGTTCTTACTAGAAGATAAACCGGCCTATATGTAGAAAAAGAAATCCAAATTATTTTTTAAAGCTGATCAGTTAAAATGCATTGCGGTTTCCTGTGGACTTGGGGGGTGGGAGGAAGGGAGAGAGAAAAAAAACCCTGAACTAAGTCACCTTTGGTTGATTCTGATTCATTTTCCACCAAGACGATCTCTCAATTTCCATCTGCTGTTACAGCCAACTGACAAACTGGCTGTATATGTAGAGAAACTGGCTACATATACTGGCTGTATATGTAGTTAAATGACGTGCTACAGCTATTTATGTGTTTTTTTAATTCCCTTGTAAGAAAAGCCCGCATGAATTGCTGAAAGGTCTTCACCAGTTGCACTGCATTATGTGTCGCCTTGTCCTACCGACACGCATCTCACTCCACCTTCAAGCGCAAAGGGCACAAGCCCACGGAAGCCCACGGCTGCCGGTGCGGCACAGGGGCTGTCGGGGCCGGCAGCGCTCCCTTGCCCACGCCGCTGGCTGCGGGCTGCTCCCGGACCCGCAGCCCACCGCGGCCGCCCTCGCCCTCCTCCCCCGGGCGCCTCCCCGCCCCTCCCCGCGGCGGCGGGCCGGGCCGGGGCGCGGCGTGGGGCGGGCGCCAGCGGCGCTTCCCTGCGCTCCGGCCCCTCCGGCTCCGGCTCCATCCTCTCCGTCTCCTCCCGCCCAGGTGGGTCGCCGCGCCGCCCGCCGCCCCCCCGCCGCCATGCAGCCGCCGTGCCCCCGCGGGGCCCTGCCCGGGGCCGCCCTCCTCCTCCTCCTCCTCATCCTCCCGCTGCTCTGCGCGGCCCCCGGTGAGTGAGCGCCCGGGCCCTGGCCGGGGAGCGGGGTGCGGGGAGGGAAGACCTAACCCGGCACGTTCTGGGGAGCAGGCAAAAGCCTTCCCCTGGCATCACGCGTGGCCGCGTGGGTGAACGTTTTTGGTCACTCCAAAACTTGTGCAAGTTGAGCATCTTTTTTAAAGGGCTTGTTTTCGAGGGAACAAAGCATTTCGGAGCAGCYGAGCACTCGCAGGTCTCCTGTTGCGTAGCCCGGCCATGGGCTGAAGCCTTGGATCCCTTCTGGGAAAGGGGACGGGATCCTTGGATCCCTTCAGCGAGATGACGGCTTTGATGTGCTTTGGGACAGGCTGCAAGGAAAAATCTTGAAGCAGTCRGGTTGTTAACGTGCCCCTCGCTCAGTGACAAGGGTTTTCCAGGGTTATCAGGCCACCCTGGACGCTGTGTGTACTGGCACTGGCTGTGGTCTTCTGCTGCAAAATATTGTAATTTAATTGGAGAAGAAGGCCAGTTTTGGGGTTTCCTTGCCAAGAAGAGCTGGGGAGAGGATGCTGGAGTATCAAAAGCTTCCCTGTAGCTTATGTTGTGCTCGAGCATGGAAATGGGAGCGAAGGGAGGCACTGGTAGAAACTTGCTGCAGAGTTTTGCCTGGTGGTCTGGAGCTATGACAAAAATACTTTTGGTATTTTTCAAGGTACGATTTTTTTTGTTCTTGTTATTTCCTTCTTAGTAAATGTACGTGTTTTATTTTTACTTGTCTAGATGTTTCAAGGGGAAATAAGCTTAAACTGATGCTTCAGAAACGCRAAGGTAAGTAAAGAGACAACAAAGTGCTTTCCCTTATTTTCCCTTTGAGTCAGTTGCTATCAGTCAAAGCTGCCAATGTGTCGTCACTCTCTCTCCAGCTCAGAGGGGGCAGTCAGAGGAGCAGTGTAGAAGCACCCGGTTCAAAGCTGGCAGCACACAGCCGCTCTCGCTACCTACCATACCAAAACCTCCTGCGCATATGGTGCCAGCCCCATGGAGCCTGTGCCTGCAGGTCTGTTTGGGACTTGGTACTGGCAAGGCTGGAGGCTCTGCTTATCACAGCCCCCCCTGAAAACCAGGGGTCCCAGCCTCAGGCAGTATGCCTGCGTTTTGCTCTGCACAGCGTATAGCACCCACCTTTTCCAGYGTATGCGTGGCAGACATGGTGCTTACCTGGTTTATTCTGGGAAGTCACAAGCTTTTCCAAGGAATTATAATGCATGGAAATACTGCTGGCTCAGGTGCAGAGAAGAAAATGTGCAAACCGGGCTTGCTGGCGATGCCTTGACTTGTTCCCTTTGTCCTCTTGGCCCCACGTGCGCTTCCTTCTTGGAAGACTGCTCTCTCTACGGGAGAGATGATGGCCAAGGGCCCAGCGGGCAGATGTACCGACTGGCTCACTGGTTGAGGGAAGGGGATGGAAACAGATTTGGCTGGGGACAAGCAGCACTGCAGCAGATGGGGGGCAGGCTGAAACACCCCAGAAGTTTTGGTTGCCTCCCCTCAGCCTGCTCTATGGCTGAGGCAAAGAATTTACACCCCCTACAGAGGGGACTCCCCTACTTTCTGCAAGCCTGCCTAACTTCTCACTGGGTTTTTCCTGGCATCTCCCACCACCTCTTGCCAGCCCTAAAATGTGTGACCCGTTCACAGCCGTTTTCCTTGTGCGTGGGTTCCCTACCTCACCGTTCTGCAGTGCTTGCATGCAGATAGGAGTGACCACTTGCAACAGCCGCCCCCCCTGCACCCCAGCAGCRGTCGGCTTGTTTGCTCAGGTCTCCTGGTGAAGAGGGACCGCCCCGGGGAGGCTTCTTGAGTGTGCAGACAACGTGGCCTAGACCAGGAAAGCCTTGAAATTGATGATGGAGAGAATATGCAGCCCCTTAATTCCAGCCTCACTCCCCTTTTCCAGTTGTGCGCTAAAGCCAGCAGGCTGAGTACACAGTACTGGGTCCCTTGCTGGCAGTGTCCCTTGTGCGAGGCTCATTCACGTGACACTTGTTCAGTTGTCCCGCTTCCCAGTAATAACACCCAGCTCGAGCACACGGCGAGTGATCAGTTTCCAGCTCATCACYGCAGGGCAGCCTGCTGTTTCCCACTTTTCCTGCGACAACTCAGCTATYGTTTTTACCTCTTGAATCTCCTTCCTGCTGCAGTCCTTTGCCTCCCCCTGCGAGTCTGCCCCGCTCCTGCTTCGGTGGTTTTCACATCTCCACCCGACGACTTCTTCTGCCCTACCCTCTTCTCTTGCGTCCTCTGAAAATCCCCATCCACGCCCGTGTTCCTGGTCTCTCCCTCATTGCAATGAACCCTCTGAAGTCAAGACATTCCTCCTACTCCTATACATGCTTCTTGTTTCATGGGAAGACCAAACATCATACTACATTTTATCATTTCTGTGCGTGGCAGGGGACTAGCCAGTCCTCACATCCATACCTTTCGGAGGTACGTAAATTCCTCTAGCAGCCGCAGCAAACTGACTGCCTCTTAGGCATGGGGCAAGCCAGATGGCACGTCTGGGTCTGGCAGGTTGAGGGCATTCCCATGCATCCACCAAGCAGTGTGCTATGAAACCCTGATGGGCTTTTATTTTCAGGCATACAGGGCATTTAGGAGCACTCATTATTTAAAAGCTACATTTTTACACAACAGATTCAAAATCCTATCTTTTTATGTGTGCCTCCCTTCACCCTAATAAGTTCACAGTGTTTCTCCAGCTTCTTCAGGCTTTTTAACTTCACCTCTCATTTTCTTTCCCGTAACAGCAGCGCAGAGGCCAGTCTCCTCTTCTCTCCTCAAAGTGCAACACAGCATATGCTCTTTCAGTTGGGTTTATTTATTTAAATGCCTTACTTAGCTTATGTCTTTGAGCTCAGAACAGCTATTATCAAAGCCAAGAGAATGAGGGTAGCTGAGAAATCCTATTACATCGACGATTCCTGGGTTTATTCCGTTACTGCTGCGACAGGCATCGTGCTGCCGAGCACAAAAGGTGATGGCACGATGCAAGAAGCGTTTTCTTACTTGCTGCAAGCAGTACGCTTCAGGCTGACTAAAAATTTCCTGGCATGCCTTTTGGGGGGGGGGGAATTAATTTCAGCCCCTGTTGCCACGAAGCCCGAGGTGTCAGTGAAAGAAACGGCAGCCAAGGAGTTCCTAAGCAGCCTGAGACGCCAGAGGCGTCAGCTGTGGGACAGGAGCCAGCCCGATGTACAGCAGTGGTACCAGCAGTTCCTGTACCTGGGATTCGATGAGGCGGTGAGTGTAAGGCTTTCGAGAGTTGGTGGGGCTTTAGAGTGAGCGGCTGCGAGCGTGGATGCACAGCCACGGGGGCACCCAGGGAGAAGCTGCCCTGTTTCTGTTCACAGACACGGCGATTTCTTTTTTGAAAGCAGCAAATATTGCACAGAAATATAAGCTCCGTATTTGTTAGAGATTTCTGCATTATTTTCTTAATAGAGAAAAATGACGTTAAAATCTTGTGTGGAGTTCTTGCCTGCTACTGAACGTAAGCTTAACAAATTGCAGCCAGACAAAGTTTGCTTTGAGAAATAGGTGGCTAGACCCAAAGCAATCAATTGTATTTCAGGAAATTAATTTGGCAGCCTCAGCCTAATCAATTTGCTTTTTAACACGTTGAGAAATCCACACCAAGCTGGTCGTGATTGGCTTTCCTCAATGAAATTGCACTAACATTACGTACCTAATGCATGCATGTGCCTCCGTGGTATGGGCAGCTCCTGACCATCGTGAGCACCGGCAGCTGTGCCTTGACTCTAAATGTGAAAGGAAAACCATTTGGTAACCTGCAGCCAAYCTCCCTTCAAATGAGAAGGATACTTTTTTTTTTTAAACAGTGGATTTGTAAAAACACTGGAGTGAAATCAAGAATTCCCGGCTCTGCACAAAGCTCTACTAAATAGATGCTGAAATAGGGCAAAAAACGTGCATTTAGTTGCAGTCCCACACGTACAATAATTTCTACGTTAATAAGAGGTAATAGTTATAGATGTTGAATTCTTGGCTTCTGTCAGCTGCATGAATACGTTTAATGAGACTGCATTGGCACCGGCAAGCTGGAATACGTTTTGGACCTTCATGCTCTGTGGATTGCTTCGAAGATGAATGCACTCATTTTCAAAGCTGGAACAATTAGAAAAATAATCCTTTGCTTGGACTGAAATAATGAAGGATACATTTTTTTGTATCCTCCTGGACATTATGCAGATAAAAGTGACTTTTTAACAGCATGGCTGTATCCCCCTCCCCCAATAGGAATAGGAAAAATAGGAAAAGTGGGTTTATGCATGAGAAACTGAAGACTGGGGGCAAATACCAAGAAGTAAGTAATAAGGACAAACCATGCAGGTAAGATGAATTCTCCTCTGAGTTCCTGTATGCATTTCAAAAACAGAAATGAGGCCTGTTGTGGGATACAATGAATCCACTTAGGAGGTTTTCTTGAGTATTAAGACACAGTTTTAACAATGAAATAACTGTTTGTTCCAGCAAAGGACTTGGGCCATACTTACCCATTGTGTATTTTGCAAAACTTTTTTTTTACATCTCAGCCAAAAATATTTCCAAAGAGTCATTCAGATGGAAAGGCTTTGGCTTGGCAAGTATTTGATATCCTTGCACACTGTTTTTCCTCTGCTGTTGTGAGCAGAATTGAACTGCTTATTGCACTTCCATAGCTAGAAGGCCGCACTGTACGTTCGTTTTTACCCATGCAAAATGGGAGCGAAAGATCACAGGCATAAAGCGAAAGCCTGTTGCACCCACTTTGCAGTCAGGGACATCGTGACTAAAGGCATGGGGCAATGCAGAACCAAACCTTTAGATTTTTAAGTACAAAACATTGAAATGTTTTTACAATGCACCACTGAAATGGTAATACAAATATTAAAGGTGCTCAGTGCATGTTTCAGTTGAAGGTGCTCTCAGTTAAAGCACTTTCCAGTGGGCAGAGGGTGTGGGGGTGGGTCCCAGGTGGGGCTGGGCAGGACAACTCCTGCACTCAGATAATCCCCTAGAGAAGGTAGGTGCAAGTCCCAAAACGCCTTAGATCTAAAGATTTCGTTCTGACAAATACACAAAGGATCTGAATTTCTGAACGAGACAAAAGGAACCTCTTGCACCACTTCTGTTTCACTCTCTTCGCTGTAAAGTTTCAGGCTTGGAAAGCAAATATTTTCTTTTTTTGGCAGAAATTTGAAGATGACATCTCCTACTGGACAAGCTTAGGGCGTGCTCGTAATGAATACTACGGTGGATACTACCAACACCACTATGATGAAGATTCACCGATTGGCCCACGAAATCCACACACCTTCAGGCACGGAGCAGGTGTCAACTATGATGATTACTAATGCCATTTATCCTACTATAGCTGGTGCCTATAGAGCTGCACTGGGCGAGGCCGAGTCCTCCCTCAGTCAGAATGACCCTGCTTTCCTCCTGTTCGTGTAAAACAGCAAGAGTAAAGGAACTGCCAGACTTCAACGAAAGCAACATGACTTTTTGTTTAATTATCGTTACTTAGTAGTACACTATATCTAAAGTGTTATAGAAATAAAGCTTTTTTGATAAAATAAACAGGTTGCCATTATTTAGTAGAGTTTGTAACAGCAAGTTTCATCCCAATTGTATTACTACAGATTCCTTTTTAAAGGGCTTTTTCATTCGCTTTCCTACAATCAATTGCAAAATTACATTTATATCATCTAGTTTGGCATATAGCAGACATAATATAAGCCAATACATTTCAGATGTGCCTGCTCATTCAGATTTGTGTCAACAAATAAATCCAATTATTCTCAGGGGAAAAGAAAAAAGCCATTCCTCTCAATTGAAGTGCTGCCTTGTTGCCTCCTCTGCTGTTTCCATACCTACTGTGCACAGCCCTCCAAACCTGCGTGATACGGCACTTCAACAGTTCCTGTTGGGGCAAGGACACAGATGTTCACAGAAGTTAAACAGTGTAGAAGAGCTCGCCTTCCTCCAAAGCCTGTGAAAGGAAAGGACTCTCCAGGGAAAGGGCTCAATGCAGGAACCTGACTTCAGAAGTAATCGCTGAGATGCAGAGCATCTAACCTGAGTGGCCCCTACCCTCCCCAGGCACAATAACTCAAAGGTTATCTTTGATGAATACTCCCCTTTGTGTCCTTTCCACTTAGCTGCAAGCTTTCAGTCTAGCTCAAAACAGGGGATAAAATAACAAAATAAGCTATTTAAGATGAAGTTAGTATCAGACAGCATCCAACACAGTCCCCAGACACAGCTTCCTACCATGAAGTTGCCTCTATCCCCAATTCAAAGTGGAATCTATACACGTTAGGCTGAGCATCAAAATACATCAGAGACTGGGCATTTGTTAATGAAGTATAGTGGATCAAAGGGGGGTTGGTTGGTGGGGCTGTGTGTGTTAAGAACCCTGAAATACATCCAACTTTTCTACCACAGCAACATCAGCCACGTTGCTGCTTCTCTCTCGTTACTGTAGAGGAAGCTCTGACGCAGACCTAAGCCTAGAAGGGAGATTTTGTCTGTCAGGGGCTTCAGGAGGAGCTTGGTGGGGGAAAGCACTGCTGAAGCTTGACAAGCGTAGGGGACTGGGAAGGGGCAGGTGAGGAAGGCTGGCTGGCTCCATGACTTCTAGAGCTGAAGAATAAGGATAGAGAGAGGTGAAACGTGTACTGCAAACTACAGCAGAGTCGGACAGCATGGATGCTTTAGCTGTCTGTCATCTAAAGCTTACAAGAAGTTTCCAAAGCATGGATCATGGCAACACCATTCTTTACACTTCACTTACTTCTTTCTTCACTCTGGGTGTATTTCCTAATCTTTCACTTAAAGTTCCCGTTGCGTGATGGACTGGTGTCCAGGAGAGGCAGCCCAGCACTATCCAGCTCCCTGCAGGAACGCTTCCAGGGAGACAGCTTTTTGCTGAGGGAGCCAAATTGAACAAACATGTTAGTCACTTCTCTTCTGCACGCACAGATACGTGCTAGCCTAACACGCTCCAAAAACTCAGCTTTCCCCTAGGTTTTGGAGCGCTTGCTCTCAGCAGAATCCTTGCCAGTTTAATTGGTTTAAACTGGTGTGTTCCTCGGTAGAAGACTCTTTATTCCAAATACGGAATAATCATATTCTGAGTCAAGCACACACTCTTTTGCACAGTTGGAAAACACCTATTCCTAGAAGAATACTTCCATTTTGTGTCCTATCAAAAAAGTGCACAGAATTTGGCAACGTTTGAACCATGCTGATAATTTCCATCATTTCCCAGAATTTACAACAACTGGGAATTCAGACCTGATGAATAAGGAAGAATAAAAAAAAAGTGCTGTAAATAAATACCATCCCTCCCTAGGCCTTTGTAAGCTGTGTCCATTCCTGCAGGCTGACTCAGTCCAGCAGCTTTCTGTGCCTTGCAGGCTCACAACAAAGTCTACGATCTCTCTCTCGTGGATTCTCCAAGAGAAAAAAAGTAAATCTTTTCCATTACATTGTGCTGCATGCTGAAGTTTTCCACCATATACTGGGGTCTGGCTGGGATAGAGTTAACTTTCTTCAGACCAACATGTATGGTGCTGTGTTTTAGATTTGTGACTAAACCAGTGTTGATAACATACCCATGTTTTCACTGTTGCTGAACAGCGCTTGCACAACATCAAGGCCTTCTCTGTTGCCCACGCTACCCCGTCAGCAGCTAGGCTAGGGGCGGGCAAGAAGCTGGGAGGGGACACAGCCGGGACAGCTGACCCCAACTGACCAATATTCCATACCATGTAAGGTCTTGCTCAGCAATAAAAGCTGGGAAGAGGAAGAAGGGGGTGAGRGTTTTATCTTCCAGGGTAGCCATTGCTCAGCGACTGGTTTGGCATCAGTCTTGCTTAGGGGAGATGGTGAGTGGCCTTTGCACCACTTGGGATTTTTTCCTTCTTTCCTTCACTTATGAAACTGCTCTTACCTCAGCCCTCAAGTTTGCTCACTTTTGCTCTTCCTGTTTTCTCCCCTGTCCCACTGGGGTAGGGGGGAGCGAGCGGCTGGGAGGGTACTTCGCTGCTGGCTGGGGTCAACCCACCACAAAGCAATAGCTCTGAGGGGAGGGCACCTTCCTTCTTGCAGAGGGGTCCACCTGACTTGAAGTGCAGCAGTTGCAATGATGCAAAAGTACATGCAATAAGCTACAAAGAAAGCAAGCAGGTATGAGCCATCACAGGTTTGGGCAAAAGGAGGAAAACTATTTAAAAAAAATTGTTTGTCAAATATGTGGAGTGCTTCAAAGTTAGCTACATTAACAAAGTTCATTTCCTTTGACTATTTCTGTCCCAAAACACAGACAAAACTGTGCACCCCCTCCCACCCTTTCCATTCTGCTGTGGAGACAGCACAGAGCGCTTCACAGCATCATCATCCCCAGCCATCCCGGCACTGACACCACATAACCTCTCCACCAAGGCAGAAGAGCAGCCATTATTCATTGTGGCTCCCCACAGAACGGGAACAGCTAGGCCATGGTCCAGCACTTCATGTTTCAAGACCCGATGCTGCCGCATCCCYCAGTTGGCGGGTGTCAGCCAGGCAAGTCCGTCAGACGGACTGACAGGGCAGTCCTGCCTCCTTTGCTGAGAATACCTCTAAGGTAACCCTTCCGTCAAAGCATAGAAGTACTACTGCTGTGCCCCCACAGCCACCTCTCATACACTCCCCCCCAAGTCTAGACAGAGATCTCTCTCTCCAGACCAAGTGTCTTCATCAGCAGTCTAAAATATGTATTTATTTTATTATTTTCTGGGGCCTTCATTCCCTTTAAGTTCCTACTTGTAACACAAACACGTTGGAATGGGGGATTGGGCACTTTTACCCCAGGACTGTTTCCCGGATGGAAGAGGTAGGTCTCCTTGCTCAAAACAGCTTYCTCTGCAGTGGGGTGGACAGAGCCCAGACTGTGGTACTTAAGGCCACCCCACAGTTCCCTGTGGCTTCCTGTTTTGGACCTTCCAGCTGCTTCAGCCATGGCATGGACCAAGGCATTCAGAGGATCCCCTCCTTGCTGAAGAGCATGTCAGAAACTAGGGAAAACATTGCAAGAATGAACCAGCTGTTGCTTGTTCCAGGCTGTAAATGGCAACAAAACAAGGTGGACAAGAAGTTGTTGCCACGTTTGCTATTATGGAATAGGCAAGTGAGAGAAGGAAAGGGACTGGGAAAAGGAATACAGAACCAGAGTCTGTTTTTCGCAAGAAATAAGAATTGTTATTTCAGAAAAACCTCCCTGTCGATATGGAATCACATTGAGAAACCTTCTGCCACACAAAAGGAGCCCTGCTTTTGTCCAGAGCTATCGCTGCTGTTCCTGGTGGCTCTAGGGAGCCAGGGCTGCAAATAAGGCACTCCCTTCTCCTGCCACTTGTGATCCAAGCACAGGGAAATGTTTACAACAGAGCAACTACGGATTTGTGGCGGCTACATTCCCACTGATTCCAGGGAGGGGATGTATGCATGTTAAGGCTAGCAATGTTGAGTACACGCTTCCCTTGCTATTAACAAAGCACCTTCTTCCTGTGGACAGCTCTTCTCTGATCAGCCTCTAACAACCTTCAAGGACTTCTTGGCCTCAAGTAGCATTAAACTCAATACTAATAAAAGCCTGTGGACTAGCTCAATCCAYCACACTAATCAAAGCCCTGTTTCGCCCTCTGTAGCCTGTTCTCTAAGGCTAACGAATTTATGCAATCGTGCTCATGTCTTCCCCCCCGCCCCTTGCCTCTTTCTCTCAGCTTTGAAACTCAATTCCAACCCTATCTAACAGAAGTGAAAGTTTTTTCAAATATACTATATTTCTAAAAGTTTCTTGAAAAAATAGATGACCGAGACACGTTCATAAATGCTCAGAGGGTGGTGAGTTCAATGGCTACTAAACTCGCCAGAGTCTATATAGGTTAGTGAAACTGCAAACACCCCAGATGCAGGAAGACTGTCAGATCATGATTTCCCCATATAGCAAAAAAACCTAACCTAAAGATAGACATGAGGCTTCTCTAGACTATACGTTTATGGAACTATTTAAAATAAATCAGGTCTGCAAGCCCCACTGTAGCTTGTCTGTAGACCAGCAATGTGGTTTACAAAGCTTCTGAGCAGCCTACATGAAATAAAGCAAAAGCACATCATGTTAAAAAAAAAAAAAAAAAAAATCCAACTGTGGACCTCACATTGTGGTAACTTCCAGCAGCAAGAGTGGTCCTCCTTGCGAGGTTCAAGGAATCCACAGCAGTGGATGCCTTGCACACCTCTCCTTCTAGAAGACTTACCTTGCTTGCCAGCACCAAGCTGGCCAGTTCATCACAGACCTCCGCTACATTGCATATTCCCTACTGAGAGAGGAGGACTTGCATCTAACACCGGCTGAGCTGCCTGTCTGTGCAGATCACTGTGACTAAATAGGCAACTCAAGCCTGGTCATGTCAGTTTTCTCTTGTCTGCCTGACCAGGTGACAGCACAATATCCCAATTCTCAAATTTCCTGAAAAAAAACCCAAAACAATACGTTGTGTTCAGGCATCGAAATGAGAACATGGCTTGGCTTCATTTACTCCCAAGTCCTACGTTTCCAAGCTTTCAGTACTGTATTCCACCACCCTTCATCAAAAGTGGCTCTTCTGGAGAGGCAGCAGCTGTTTCTCACCTGTGGTTCCCTGCAAACTTGATGCCTTCTTTCTCCTYCTGAGATGTGTCACCCCAGATGGGAGCAGAGAGCACCAACATGCAAAACCCCATCTGCCTTCTTGAAGACTCAGTTCAGACCAGACAAAACTTGAGATTACCTCAGACTTTCAATCTTAAGCACCAGCAGACTCTGTTTTAACACCCACGATGCATGCCTTTCAAATCAGYGAGAAGGCCAGTCACCGGCTTCAAACACAAAGGGCAACAGCTGCCTCGGCTGCTGTTTCTGAAAGACACTATTTAGAAAGAATATGGGAACTGAACTAGGAAGCTCTGAAACAAAAGCTAGAAACAGGACAAGGAAAGTAGCAAATCAATACAGTCTGTCACTCAGGCCCAGTGGGAGGCATGCCACATACTCACAGATGGGTTGTATTGGTACCAGCCATTCGCCCTCTCTCCAATTTGCTCCTTTTATGAAGGAGGTCAGACTGTGAAGTAACCCAAAAAGCTTTCAAATTCATACCTGCAGTATCCAAACGTTCAGACTGCCAGAGGGATTTTTTTTTTTTTTTTTTTTGAAAATGCACATTTTGTGCTAGTCTCCAGAAGCATGCTTGTTCCAATACAATTTACGTATTTTGCACTGAACTTACTGGATTAAATGAAAAACAGTCCTGGAAGTAACAGCTGGTACCCACAGCTCCCATTTATTCTCAATGGCTGCTTCAAATGCTGGACTAGGGTTGCACCCTTGTGCGCCACCTCTTCACAGATGCTTTGGCATCCAATGGCACAATTTGCATGAGGAGTAAAATATAAGGAGGAAGAGCACCTTCCCCCAAATATAATCTAGAGCTTAAGGGTTAAAAACACCATGCTGGGAGCCAATTAACGGTTCTCACCACAGAACTATTAAAGAAGTGGGCACTACTTTCACATACATCCAACTGTGGTTTTGAGTATAGGGAGAGGCTGTGCTTTGTGAGTGTATCAGTAATGATAGGTTACAGGCACATTTGGAGCACGCACACCATGGTGTACTTTTCAGACAATTTAATATGGAATAAGTGCCCAGATCAAGTACCTAGAAAAAGGCTTCAAACAAAAAGCAGACCTCAAGCTGCTCAGCTGTGAAAAGATGGAGGCAATGTGTAATACCTAAATTCTACCTCCGAGTCCAGACAGAAAAATGCTCCCTGGCTCCCCATCTTAGCTGCGTGGCAGATTTCCACTGGAAGAAAACCTGTGCACGTGAGCAGGGAAGAAACTGTTTTGTCCTAAAAGGATCACTGCAGACCCAGTCCAGGCAGGGCACACAAACGAACACAGCAGCCCCATCATTGCTGGAGTCCTAGGGAACTTTACCAGGCAGACTGGATGAGACTCCAAGCCTTGCAAGCACTGGCAGGCTCTGGCAGATGGCATGCTCGGGCAAGGGGGCCTAAGTAGCACACTGCTCCCAGAGTCCCCCCTGGGTCCTGGCGTCAAGTCATTGCTACAGGTAACTCCCACTTTGACCATCAACCTAAAGATACTCGAAAGCTAACAAAACATCAAGCTTTAATGAGATAAAGTCAAGTCACTCTGCTTGAGGAGATTTAGGATGTTCAATTTTGAGTGGCACTAAGCCAAAATACCTTTTAAAAACTCTCTGCCAATCTCCCCTCCTAGGTATCCAGTCTTAGGTATCAAAAATAAAGGAGAACTATTAAAAATAAGAGGAATTGGATTTTTTTGTTTGTTTCGTTGTTTTTTGTTTTTGTTTTTGTTTTTGTTTTTTTGTTTGTTTTTTTTGTTAAGATGACAGCCATAGTTATCAAAGTTGAAAGCATTTACTGGCAATTCAGTAACTGCTTAAAATAGAAACATTTCCTCCATTAGGGAGGCTGGAGTTAGACTCTACGGTTTAAAGAAAATCTTATAATCCTGCATCACTATCAACTACCTGAACTGGAATAAATCATGATGTTTTTGTCTGATCTATTTCAACAGACATCCTGCAGTCCTTCCTATATATCTGTTAAGAGACAAGCAATGAAAGACCAATGTTATTAACTCTGAGCCAATTATTTACGGACTGTTACTTTCTAATTAATATACAATAAATGCACAGATGTGTAATGCCAGAGAAGTGCCCACAGTGAAACCCTGAAACTAGTAAATAGAAGTTTCAATATTTTATTAAAATAGCATATTCAACCACTGTAACCAATAATACATTAACTTTATTCCCAGAGTACGCACAACACAGTAGTGATTCAAAATATCCTTATCCATGATAATCAATGAAAATATCTCAAATTCAAGTGTACAACTAAAACTAAACCTTTGAAAAAATCTCTCCTTTAAAGAATACATAAAGCTCTCATACAGAATTCTTTTAAACTCCTCTATAGTTAGATGTCAGTGTCTCTCACCTGACAATACCACTAGCTTTTTTCTTATGCATAGTAGAACATCTCATATTTTATAGTACCCATTTTATAAATAAATTGGCATTTTCCATCCCATTTGTGTTTATCTTCAGCTTCACAAAGAAACCAGTAAATAAAACTGTCAAGGACAGTCACAACAAAATGATCTCACAGCAAGATATAAAACTTGAAGATACTAAAAGATGCTTCTACTCTATTTTACATAAAAAGACAGATTTAAAAAGTGCAAGGCAAGATTTGCAGGGGAAGGGGAATATTTGTTTGTTATTTTTAGGCACATCCACTTCTTTAAAGCAAGCTTCAGAATGAAATTCCAGTTTGTTCTTCATGATACCTGTTTCAAAGTCTCTCTCAAAAAAAAAACAAGAAGAAAAAAAAATTACATCCGTCAAATGTCAAGCAGGGAATTTCCTGTCCAACTAATAGTCTTCAGTTATGTCTTGTTCTTCCTTTTTTCATCCTTGCAGGTTTTGGTTTGGGAATATACTGATTGTTCGCTTGGTACTCAAGTTCTTTACGGAAGTAATGAATTGCTTTATTCAAACCTTCTTCCAATGGGACCTGTTCCCAAAAGTGAGGAGAGAATCGTATCACTGTAAGTTCACATCAGCTCTTTTCACAATGGTATCTTTTTTAATACAGCTATCAAAAGACTGCTAGGAAGCCTCATTCTTAGCCAATATAAGTATTAATAGCACCACATACTGGTTACATCTCTGCACTGCTAATGCATGTTAGCTTTTAAACATCAGATATATTTTCTGACGTAGTAAGTCAAAAAACCCAACAAATTTAAATCTCATCAGATGGTTATGATTGGTCTGTTTAGTGTCAAAACAGACTTACATAATTCTACTTTCAATTCATAATACATTGAAAGAGATAAGCACGCAGAAATTTAAGCCCCTTCTGTTTTTAATCATTAAAAATCCTCTTTTGCAGAATCTCACAGAATGGTATATACCACAGAAAGGTATAAAGGTGGTGGGTTTTTTTTTTTTCAGTTTTTATTTCTTCAGTGCTCCACTGATATACAGAAAAAAGGATACAAATTATCATCCAGTATCTCATTCGATATTCTTAAGTCCTATACAAATAATTGTAATTCTTCATATTCTATGCCTGTATGTAAACAGTATGATTTGTAGACAGGAACAACAGAAATACTACCCACTTTCCTCAGGAGCCATATGCTCTGACATGCTTGCTGATACCACCATCAATACAGGAGGATAAAATAGCAGCACAAAAACTACTTGCCTTGACGTACCAACACTGTACTGCTACTTCAGAGTAAGTTTTGGTATGGTACTGACAGTGCCAAACACAGAAAGTCAGAAGTATRCAAGTTAACTGTTTTAAACCTTTTGTGATTGTAACACTTGCCATCGTCCTTGTGCTTTCAGGTGCAGTCTAGTATCTGGTGCCTCTGTGAATCCTTTCAGAAGGGTTTGGAGTTACCTTTTTCTATTAATAGCCTTACATTTACTAGATAGGGTCACATGTTTCCTGGAAATATTTTTGTCTGCAAATCTAAAAAAGCCCACAAACCACCCTGCTAGCTAGAACGGGGAGCTGGCTAAGTCAGTCACACCCTTTCTGGGGATTAAGTAGACCTTACCTCCCCAAACCAACCAGCTCTTATCATCAGCTATGCCTCATTATATGCTTGCACAGTTAACTTCACCAAAAAGGTTGAGAAAAGAAAAAACAGCAACCACGGGCATTTTGCATTTCTCACATATTAGCTGTGCAGAACAACCACAATCTTGACATCACCCCAGATAGCTGGTAACTAAGCTTTAGAGGTGGACAGACGTTATTGTGGGTGATGAGATGTTAGGCTAACCCTGAGCACATTTCAAGCTTATCAACACACAGAACAAGCTCTGAACATCTCTACGTATGATACCCATAGTCCAAAATAAGGGATTCTCTAAAAACCATAACATTTTTCTGGTGCTCATATTTCTCCCTATTAATCCAAACAAACTTTTTGGTTACAATGATGTTACAGATCATCTTAAAAATAGTCTTACTCCAAAGATTTTCTAAAAATATTTTAATAAAATAAAAGCAATTTTTTCCTTCCATAATGCATGTTACCACAGCAAAATGGGGATGAGGATTGCAGCAACAGCAAACTCATTAGCTCCCATAACTAAGTATCACGTATTTCAAAGGATTCATCGGGCTTACAGAAAGGCAGATACTTCATAATATGCACATGAAAAAGTTAAAATGCCTATCCTAAAGATGTTTTTTTCTACTTAACTCTATCACAAATACTAATGCTAATATGCTTTTCTGCATGGCAAAGGCCATACAGTCTTACCCAGCAGTTCTTGAATCGTGACCTAGGGCAACATACGAGAGACGGCCTTTTAAACAACTGTCCTGGAGATTGTGTTAAGCAGATATTCTGATAACTGAAACGTATTGTTATCATGTGGTCCTTCCCCATCCCCCTCTGCCTCCCTGTGTTTTTGCACACAACAGTAATACAGCTGTACGTACCACAGGTTCCCAGCCAAGCAATAACTTGGCTTTTCTGATGTCAGGTTTTCGTTTCTGAGGGTCATCCTGTGCTTCTGAGAGAAACTGGATTTCACTCCCACTGCCTATTAAACAAGAGACTGTGCATTATCATCCACAATTCACAATGCTTTGCATTTAGATCTTTCCTATCTATTGGAGCATCAAGTCTTTCTGCAGCTTTCTGCTTCATAATTCTACCACTGAAATGCTTCCCGCAGACACAGCTACACTGCATGCAACAGCTGGGTGAACCAGCTGTCCCACAGCAACATGGATTCACAAAGCATTTCACAAAGCTTTCAGCATGGATTCATAAAAAGGAAGTTATGCTTGACCAGTCTAAAAACCTTCTACAATGAAATGAGTGCCTCAGTAGCCAAGGGCAGAGCAGTGGATATCATCTACCTTGACTTCAGTGAGGCTTTTGACACTGTCTCCTATAACATCCTTATTGAGGGCTGGATGAGCAGACAGTGAGGTGGATTGAAATCTGGCTGCATGGCCAGGCCCAGAGGGTGGTGATCAGTGACACAAAGTCTAGTTGGAGGCCTGTAACTAGTGGTGTACCCCAGGGGTCAATACTGGGTCAATACTGAGTTGCTGATACACCAGAGGACTGTGCTGCCATCCAGAGGGACCTCGAGAAAGGAGGCTGGAGAAAAGGGCTGACAGGAACCTCATGAAGTTCAAAAAGGAGAAGTGCGAAGTCCTGCACCTGGGGAGGAACAACCCCAAGGCACCAGTACATGCTGGGGGGCCAACCAGCTGGAAAGCAGCTTAGCAGGAAAGGACCTGGGGGTCCTGGTGGACACCAAGTTGAAATCAGCCAGCAATGTGCCCTTCAACAGAGAAGGCAAATGGTATCCTGGGCTGCAGTGGGAGGAGTGCTGCCAGCAGGCTGAGGGAGATGATCTTTCCCCTCTACTCAGCACTGGTGAGATACATCTGGAGGGCTGTGTCCAGTTCTGGGCTCCCTAGTACAAGAGAGACATGAACATACTGGAGAGACTACAGTGAACAGCTACTAAGATGATGAAGGGGCTGGAGCATCTCTCCTACCAGGACAGGCTGAGAGAGCTGGGACTGTTCAGCCTGGAGAAGAGAAGGCTCAGGGGGATTTTATCCATGTGTATAAATACCTGATGGGAGGAGTAAAGAAGAGGGAGCCAGGCTCTTTTCAGTGGTGCCAGGACCAGAGGCAATGGGCACAAACTGAAACACAGAAGGTTCCCTCTGAACATCAGGAAACGTTATTTTACTGTGAGGGTGACCCAGCACTGGCACAGGTTGCCCAGTGAGGCTTGTGGAATCTCCATCCTTGGAGATACTCAAAAGCTGTCTGGACATGGTCCTGGGCCACTGCTGGCTATAGGTGGCCCTGCTTGAGCAGGAGGGTTGGACCAGATGACCTCCAAGAGGTGCCTGCCAACCTCAACCATTCTGTGATTCTGTTAGCACTTTTGCACTGTAAAAGGACTTCACTTCCTCTTTGCCCATGCTCTCCAGTGATTTAAATAGCCAACATAGTACTTGCCTTTCCTCATGACAATACACAGAAACAGGACAATTTCGCTAACCAACTCTAGCAAACAGTTTACATGCCATGTTACTGTGGCATTTTATGAATGTAGAACTAAACCGCCTCTCTGGTCAGACTGAAACAGACCAAGTTGTTTGTGAACAAACAGACAAATGGAGGTAACAATTATTCTATGTGCCTGATGGGTTTGGTGCTGTGATTTTCAATTTCACTCCCTGTTCTGTGGATTCATAGATGTTTTCCAGAGGGGATAGTCCTCTATTAGAAACATCACATGCATCAGCTTCTGCATTGTATGTTTGAACTTGTCTTTTTCAGATCCCTCAGAAGCAATGCTGGAATCTACAGACTAAAAACCCTTGGCTAATGGCATCAGTATGTTTCATCTCATTAGGAAGCCGCACTAGAAGAGCCCTTTCCTTCCATTCTTGAGAGCTCTGATTTACTACAGGTATCAGAGCAAGAATGAAGAGAAAGCCACAGTGTTTTCTTCCCAGCCACATACAAGGGAGGTGCTGACAGCCCTTTCAAGAGTCACTGGTAGATCAGTGAAAAGTAGAGAAAGACTATCACCACAGCATGAGGTTTTTAAAGGTAGTTGAAGGAGAACGGCCTGCATAATTGTGAAGAACCACCTTGCTGAAGTATCCATACTTCAGCTAAGATGTTATGCAAGACATTTTCATTCATGTGTTTTACATTTCATTTATGTATTGTCCTTGTGCCAAAACAAAGCTAAAAAAAAATAATGCATAAACATTATACAAAATAGTTGGCATAGATTGCACAGATACACAGAAAGAATGTATTCATTCTACTGTTCATGCAACATTTTACATACAATTGAGAGGATTTGGATTATCATTAATATTTAATTAGATGATCAGGATACAATTAAATGTCTTTGACAAAGTTATTAAGAAATCCAAAGACCAACTAAATTATCTGTATATTACACACACTAATCAAGTAATAATAATCTAATGACAGTAAGTACTTCATAAGCTTTACTAAGAATTACTTATCATACTCACCAACAAGTTTTTTAATTAACTGGGCAAATTCTAGGATAGTGTGCTCTTCTGGGTTTCCCTAGAAATAGAAGGGATATTCATTACAATAGCCATTAAACACCTTAAGACTTGTTAGCTTTCTGACATGAGACAATTCTAACAGGGTCATGTTAAACTCTGAAGAAGCTAAACGTTATGCCTTATTCCTACTTTGATGATAAAAATGTAACTTTGACAAGCTCCATACTCATTAGAAAAGTTGCCCTCCATTACATTTGCCTTGGTAATTCAATGTATGTAGGGGGGTGCCCAAAAAAAAAAAAATCAGTCTGTAAAGAATGGGCAAATGCACCTCAATCACAGTAAAGGCACAGACCACTCAGCAGCCCACACAAACACATCATCAGTGAAATCTGGACTCAAGGATTTTGCTGAGTTGAGGATGATATAACAAAGTAGTATGCTAAATTCTCAGTTCATCCAGAATTACAAAACCCAACCAATTTAGCTGCAAACAATTGCTTCTGCATTTACTACATCTTACATATCAATATGTATAAAGGCTACTTGCTTTCCTATACAATTTTCCTTTTCTTAACTCATTTTTTTTAACCAATTTGCATGTAAACTCTTGATCAACATCTCAGAACAAAATGCTGAAAGCTTCCTGTTAGCATTAGCTCACCTTCATCAGACTCAATTCCCTCCATCCCTAGCTTTCCTTGTTGCAAAACTCTTCTTACTACCATCATTTGACCTAAAGCTGAACATTTAGGTACATATGGATTTAAACATTGAGTTTTCTGGAGACAAAACATGTGATGACTTTTAAAAGTATCAGCATCTGGATAGAAACATAGAACTGAATTTATGGCCACAGTAAAAAAGCAAAATCTAGTGAACAACTGCCCAGCAGAGTTGAATACCTGATCTGGCAAAAGTTAGCATACGCAGAAATGACCTGGCATATGCATCCTTTTTCTATTCTTATATCCACTGCTAAGAATAAGGTGACAACAAATGGGACAGAACAAAAATCCTATTAGAAAAGTTAAGTTCTAAGCAGCCTTAATCAATATTAGAAAATTACACAATCAAATACTATCCCATCTTCCTCTAATCAAGGCTAGTATGAAGTGATTTCTAATTATTTAGAGCTAAGTATTCCTTCAGTGCTTTTTTTCATTAAAACCAGTCTTCAAGCATTTCCTTGGTGTATTTTGCACGTCCTCCCCCACTCATATTTTGTTCGTTTTTTTTCATATTCTAACTACATAAATCTTTTTGCTAAAATAAATGAAAAACTCTAGCAAATTTATCCTGGTCTTGGAACTGTAAGATCTCAACATCTAGGGGCTTAATCTTCTTATTTATAAAGAGAATACACGGAAGATTACATTATTCATAATGGAAAGAGCTTTTTTGCTCCATTTATTTCTTCTAGAAATCAGCATCAGTGACAAGTAGGAAAACAGAGGTGATGTTTACTGTGCAGTGGCCAACACAGTAGAGTGGAGCTCTCATACTCACCAAATTGACAGGACTGCTGACATTGCTGTTCATCAACGCCACCAACCCATTCACAAGATCACTATAAAAAGGGAAGAACAGATTGAGGCAATTTCCACTTCCCTATAAATAATATTCTTGCCTAAAAAGAGCGCTGCCTCCTCAGAGCTCCAGTAAAACAGATCAGGCAGCTGAGCGAGGAATGCTGAAATAAGATTTACAGTGTATACTTCAATGGGTGCATGTTTTCTCAGCTGTTTGTTCCACAGCCCCTATTGTAAGATATACTGAACTGGAGGTTAGTTTGAAAGGGTGATTATCTTCGGGCTACACTGGCTATAGTTCATCTGAGCATACAAAAGAATATTAAAAAAAAAAAAAAAAAGTTACTAAAAAACAATTAATACCTCCTCTTCCCTCCAGTACCCAAGCATATTTAGAGGCCCATTTCCAACACATTTCAAACAGAATAGAGTAAGTTGTAATACAGAGGCACATGACACCACCACCTGCTTTGCAGTTTGTTATTTGACTTGTTTTCTCGCTTTCAGAAATTCTTAAACCAAGTTTGTTGAAAAACAGTATTTTGGTGTTATCTCCCCCCAGCAAAATAACCCAAAGTTATTTTGGATTATCAGCAACAAACTTAGCAGCTTGCCCCTGGACATACAAATCCACAGCCCTTTCATTATGACTTGTAATCAGGAAAGGAGTGGCTACTTTGAACTGATGGGGTTTCCGTGGTGTCTGTCACCACTGTTATTACTTTCAGCAGAGGGAAAGAACATTTCCAGGCAGAGAATGATTAAAACAACCCAGAAGCCGGGCATGGAAGTTCAGCTAGCACGACAGAACAAAAGATTTGGAGGAACAGATTCACTTTTCTGTTGTGAAAGTACATTCTGGCCTTGCTTACGCTGCAAATATTAGCTACAGCAATACCCCCTCAACCGGTTCCTACCCCCAGAAGGGGACACGTGCACGTACAGTACACATGCTGACCACAGCACCCCCAAAGACACACGGTGGCAGTGTTGCATTAAAATGCAAGGACTGACAAACTGCTCAGCATTAAAAACTTACCTACCCATTACCTGCTGTCCCTTGAAGGGAAGAACACATTAATATTTCAATTCAAAGTTCTAAGCCAACTAATGTTTTGTTTCTTGGTACTTTTAAAAACTTAAGTGTCTCCCTTCTGAAAGTAAAGCTGGCCTAAGAATGAGCATAATTTCTTGGACTGAAATGCACATGCATACAAAGTTCGCCAAGCTCAAAGAACCATCAAGTGAAGCAAATATCAGACAGTACAAACGAGGCTTACCTGACATACTGAAAAGCTCTCGTCTGAGTTCCAGGTCCATAGACCTAAAAACAGATGAAAATTAGAAAAGTTACATAAATATAAAAGTCCTCTCTAGCCCAATTATTTTTTCCTCACCATTGTAGAAAAATGTCGCAAGGAGAAACACCTGATACGCTAGTTCAATGTTACAGGAATGGAAAAAGATGTGCTTGCAGAGCCTTTGGCAAAGTATCAGTTCTTTGAAGTTTCCTCTTGGACGTGTCTCCAGTAAACATATCCTTAGGCATTTTGTTAACCAGAACTCTGCATGTAGAAAACATTCTCAGGGATGTAGGACGGAGTGATGCTTTGTCTCTCCTGGAACACTGAAAGAGGCTGCAGCATGCACTCAGCCAGAAAAGAGTGCCAAATATTTAAAGCAAACCTCAGATTACTAAAATGTGGTTATGACGAACAATTTTTATTCGCTCATTAACAACAGCCAACTTCAAAGAGACCACCAAATGTTACTGGTCTCTAAAAAAATTGTCAAGAAAAATAGCACTGTAAGCGTTTAAAGCAATCAGGACAAAAAAAAAAAAAAAAAAAAAAAAAAAAAAAAAAAGTGGCTCTAAATATTACTATCTGGGGAAATGGGAGGTAGAATAATTTCTAGAGGATATGACTCCCAAAGTCACCTGTACAGATTTGTATCAAAACCTTAGAGGGGAAAAAATAAAAAGTTTTCACAGGTTATGCACTGGCACTGGAGCAAGCAAGTTGTTTAAGTTCAAACAGACATTAAAGTATACTTCAAATGTACATAATGGTATCAGATAACATTACTTTTTTCACAGTTTAATTGCGTGCAGTACTAAAGTCCCTAGAACATGAATACTTAAATTCTGAAAGCTGTCAGTAGGCATATTTAAGTGGTGAACACACTTAAGTTTAACTGGGGACGCACACATCTCACCATCAACCTGCTACAATAGAAAAGCTTTTTGGAAGGACAGACTAGAAGGCATGTTTGTTTTCCTAGGGGACGGGAAAGACAATACAATTGGTATACATGCCATCATCTGTCACTTGGTAAACCTGCTGCTCTCTGAGGCTGATTCAGAACCAAGAGAGTTCACATTTCAGTAGGCATTAGGTAAGATCAGGGGTTTAAGAGTTTACCCAATAACTGATTCTGAGAGGAATGCACCAAGAGAGCACACTGACAGCCTGATGGACTCCCAAAGCAAGGAAGCAGATTTTATGTATGTATATAGAGCTTCCTGCTTGTTTTCTTTTGGCTTGTGGGATAAGTTTTACAGAACTAAGTCATTTGTGCATGATTTCTGCAAAGTCATCCATGTGGCTACCTTTCCTACGTGCAGGCGGTGGCTGGAAAATACAACGTAGTTTCCTCCTCCCAGTTTCTCTTAATACCTCCCAATTTCTCTTAATAAACCCTTCCTTTACAATAACACAAAGCAACAATGGTCATGTTTGCATAGGCTATAATTTCTTCAAATTAAAGAGATTGTTTTCTCAAGAGATTATTTACTCCATTTGAACAACTCCTTTGAACCAAGAGATTGAATAAATTCAGTTTCTAAAAAGGTCAACACTTGGTATTCCTGTCAGCCAAATTCTGTGATGATACAAGGATGAAATTTTTTTTTGTCTCAACTGCTGCTTATTGTTGATAATTCATTGTATTTGACCAGGTCAGCTAAACAACTCTTCCCCTTAGTTCTTTTCTCATATTCAGTAATTTTCAATGTCAGACAGTCACTCCCTACAGAACTGATGTTGGGCAAAATGTTCTATTTTATCCTCGATTACATTCTTGATAAAGTCTAGACAGCATGGCAGTTACAAAAATAATAATAAAAAAAGCTTTCAATATTCCCTCCCATGGAACAGCACTGACTCCAGACTTCTCTTATTGATGCTCTGAAATATCCCATAGATTGTATGTTTTAAAACAAGATAACTGCTTCATATTTAGTAAGGCTTCACAAAACTTCCAGTTAGCGTTCTCACTCTCTTCTTATTATAAAAGCTTACAGTACTACTTTCAATAAAACTTGAGAAACTAAGCATGAATGAAAAAAACATTTGAGAGGCCAAATATGGCAATAGTTCACTACATGCACTGCGGAACAAACTGGAAAAATGGAAGTACCTTCTGACCCTCTGTAGGCTAGATAAGCTTTCTAAACAGCATTTAGAGGCTCAGACTTCATGCCCCAGGATGCCCTCCTGGGAACATACAATACTGACAAACCAGTATATATGGTTACACTCATATTTTGATACAAGCAAGTCCTACAAGGATCGAAAGTGTCAAAGCAAGAAGCTCCATCTTCTTGTCTGCTTCTACTTGCTTAGTGTCTTGCAACAGAACCAGCCTCAACCTGCAGCTCTGAGGAGATGCCTGGGTAAGAAAATGAAACTCTTTCTGCAGGAATTTGAGTGCTTTTTTTTTTTTTTTTTTATGTTTTGAAAGGAAAAAAAGTGCTGAACCCATGTGGTTGTGCAATTAGCCTATTCAGTGCTGAAGAGACTCCTATCAGTAGAGACTAGGCAAGCTGGGCTCACTGGTTTTGTCAGCTACTCAAAACTAAGCCCTCACATCTGCAGTCTTAATGCTGACTTATATGACACATTAAACGTCATATGTCCTAGTAAACACTGGCCATTAAGTCACAGTCAGTATCACACAATTGCTACCATACCCTGAGGACTGACAGTGCTTTGCAGAAAAAAAGTAARTCTCTGGGGAAAAAGCAAATCTTTAGGAGATGCAGTGAACACAGCATTCAAATTATTACAGGCTTGTTACTCTGAAATAACCACAAGCCTAAACGAGAAATTTAGCAATGGTTGGCAACAACAGAGTAGCCAAGATGCATTACTGATGATATTAAAAAATAATAACAAATTGCCTAAGTTAACAATCACTGATAAACAGCAAGCAAGTAAGCAAATGCTGACCTCCAGAGAAGACCAATCTTTAAAAAATTATCAGTGTACTTAAGTCAGGTGATGTGCATTGCTTTGCAGAATATACACAATTTGAGCTTTTTTAATTTTATTTTTTATAAAGAGTTCTAGATTTCACCCTGTCAGTAGGGTAGTGTCTGCTACCCAAGTTTTGCAGGGGGCAGCCATATTTTGGCATATTATTTGAAAAAGATTAAAGTTAGGGGAGATCTATCATAAGACACCAAGCTTCACCTCGCCTGGGCATAACTTATTCCCTGGTCTAGACTCTTCAAATGCTCTGTCCAGTTTCAGATTTTGCTCTACAAGAATCACGGTAGTGGGAGCTGCCACAAAACTTTCATTCTTTTCTCCTTGGATTGTCTGCTCCTTCCTAGAGGAATTCCTGGCTGAACTCTGGATTTTACAGTCTCCATTAGAAGGAATGCTGTCTCAGTCTCAAGATAGCTGCCTCGTGGAGGTACTTAGCAACACTTTAGTTATTTAGCAGAAGCCATTGAGTGATTTCCTGGCACTTCACTCCTCTAATCTAGGCAATATTAACAAATATTTATATGAAATTTCTCTTGTATGTCACATGAACTGTAAATGTTTCCATGAGCTCACAACTGATCTCAGATTCCGAACTACTTCTCCCTGTTTCAGGATGTCTCCTCATTTATTTTACATATCTTCATTACTTTATAACAGTAAACAAAACAGGATCAGGGCATAGGTCAGGCACTGCCTGTATTGCTACATTACCAGCAGCATCTTTGGCAGAGTATTGGCCTGTTCCAGCTCTTGCTCTCCCAGACAATGTTGTGACATTGCTTAAGCATTATCAAGAGCCAAGGACCATTCACAGCAAACAGTCTGGATGTGGCAACTTTCTTCGGCAGGAAAATTTAGCTGTATAGATGTGGGTCATGCCACACCAGTTTGTCAATGGTAACAAAAACTAGTCCTGGCTGGCTTTATTTACTAATACATGATGTAGCCTGAAGGCCTTTAACGTTACATTATACATGGAAAATTTAGGCTGATGTCCAAGCTTGCAAAAAGACATTTAGATGCCTAACTTCCAACAAGGGTTCAGAGAAAGTTCCTCAGCAGGAAGAAGTACCAAAACATGACTCTCTAAGCCTTGTCATGCCGTGTCCCCATAGAAGAGCTGTGACAGACAGAGATTCAAGTTCAGGATAACCAAAACACTTTCTCAGATTGCAACTGGTAGTCTTATTTCTCTCTGGGAAAGGAACACCAATACCATCAACAGAGCACATCTTTGGATACATAATTCTATACACTTGAGCTTGATATACTGAAAGATTAGATTTGTAGAGGGGGGGAAACCCCAGTGTTTTCTAAAATCCAGCCTCTTTCATAGCACATGAGGATAGGATATAAAGATGAACAACTCTTCACGTCACTGAGAGGTCATTACTTACTGTTAGTGGTTCTCCCTGAAGGGCTTGTAGGATAAAATTACTGACAACTCTACCATCATTCATATGCATTCGAGGACCAAAGGTATTGAATATTCTGGCAACCCTCACTTCAACTCCTTCCTGTAGGCAAAGAAAAAAGAATTGTTACTATCTTAATAAGAGTGTCTTTCTTCCTAAAAGTGCAAATTAACTCTCCCCTGTCCAAAAGCTTTCTTAAGAATYCCTCTTACAGCTTTAACAAGCATTATTTTCTCACCATGAAACACTTCCAATCTCTCATCAATGCTGTTGGAAACTGGAAGCATGGAAACTGTAGTGCATACAGCAAGGTAATGTATACTAGTTCTCAGTATTTGTAATGCAAATTCTAAATCAGTGCTAGAATAGCTCATGATTTCAGCACATGCATTTTCTTCCAACAAGAACTTCAAGATTTTTCAATAGTACCCTTCCAACAACAACAACTTATTTCACCTGGGACTTACCTACATTTTTCGCATGTAAGTGAAGTCTCACAGTCACCAGATATAATACCAAGGTAGCATTTCCAAAGATGAGAAAAGTTGAACACTTCAGTTAAGTATCTTTACCAATACTATAAAGTAAGTGGCTTTGTAACCACAGCCACAATGTTTCTTAGCTCCCTGCTACTTATTAGGCTGTGTAAATGCATGCATTACAATCCAGGTCTCTTCAATGGCTTAGTTTTTTTCCAAGAAACATTTCTATCATTCCTTGAAGTCCTTTCTGGAGGATATTTTGCAAATCTTCAAAGCAAAATGCAACAAATAGGTGAAATTGGAAACTGTCTGGACAAAACATTTTAACACTGGGAAACTGCAGACTGAAGTAATCTCTCTCTAGGTATTTTCTGTTTATTGACACTTACTCATTTGGACAAGCCACAGTTCATGATAAAGCCTACAAGAAGGATGTTTGGCCTTTGTGAGCTGAAACATGCACTTGGCTCCTGATGAGTTCAGAGCAGTGTGGTATGCTGTAAACAGATAGATGCCACCATGTGAGAGTGAAAGCCACAAGGCAGGGAGGAAGGTGTCAACCTCAGCCCAGGCCTCTCCATCCTCCTCATACTCCCTGGTCCTCCCCGCTTCCAGAAAAAGCCATCCACAGGAAACACTTTTCGTCTGAAGCAAACTTTGTGCTGCTGATTCAACTGAAGCAACTGAAGTCACAAGCACAATGTTCTGGAGTTGCAAACATTCAGTTATTCCTTCAGAGGATACATAGAACATCTTGTATTTCCAATGCCTTTTACTAAGGCTTAGACCAATGCTTGCCATTTTCTTGGAAGACAAGAGTGTGTGTGGAAGAAGTGTACTGTTGGTACATCTGTGGCTGAAGGCTGCAGCTCACACACACTTCACTTAGGAGAGACCTGGAAACACATTTTTCTTGGGAATAAATGTAGCTTCATGTACAAGAGAAACTTGCAGGAAAATCTGATCTTCTCTCTTGGGTCTCCAAGTGATTCATAAATAAATGAATCCTCAAAGAAGTTTTGTGAAAGCAATAGCATTAGCTTTTTACAGATGAGAGAGTGAGAGAGGCAAATGGCACATTTAACACTTTAGCTATTACTTGATGTTGAGAAATGGGAAACACCAAGTAGTATAAGGAAAGCTAACACTCTCTAGCATGGAGAAGGCCAAACAACATCCAGATCTGTTTAACTGCAGGTAACATTTCAGATGCCATGATCAAATGTTGTTTATATTTGCAACTAAACTGTAAGCTAACAGTAACCAGGGAGGTAACTGTTGTGCCATAGGAAAAGCTACAGTCTTGGGTCTTTGTCACACAACAAGCTTGCATCCACAACAGAGCCAAATAAATAACCTCACAACATCCACTTGGCCCTGCTGAGACACCCTGGAAAGAGCCGAAGTCCCTTCCCATGCAAAATGCATCAGCTGGGAACATATTCTTTATTTCCTGTTAGCTGAAAAAGCACGGCAGTGTAACATATACTTCCAGCAGCATATTACAGAGCCATTCCCAATGCCTTCACTGTATCTGGAAATATATACTCTGGTAGAGTTTCTCGTTCTTTCGTTTTGCCCAGCATTCTATCTTAAAAAGGACACTGACTCCTTCAGGGAGGGATTGTATTTCATGTGGGCTTTGCAGATACTGCCATTAATAACAAGTACAGAAAATGAGGCACTTGGAAGCTAGTACTCAAGATAAAAATAACTCACTAAACAATGCTGACCAAAAAGCCTCTCTTGTGCTGCCCAAGCTACAGCAGCAGCCTTGTTTTCCAGTATTGGCTGGAAATTAGCAAGGGATCCAGAAAAGAGAAACAACACATTGTCTGTAGGCACTTACTCACAGCCACAGTGAATCCAGTATTTCTTCTCCCTTCTATTTGTTCCTCTCACCCCACTGTAATGTTATCTTTTAAAATGAGTAACTTTTTATTTATAGTGTCATCTAGCAAAGCTTTTCTCTGCAGCCTACTGCTTTGAAAAATCTATCTTCTATACAGCTGAATTTTCATTTGTGCCTGTAAAACTGGGATCTATCCAAAAGAAACTCTTCCGCAGACAAAGAGATTTTGGAGCCAGTAACGTAAAAATTGTCCTAAGTTTCCTTTTGCCATTTCATGAACATCCCCTTTGAAGTGATCTTTTTTGCATGTTGAGTAACTCTACTCCTTTTTGTATTAACTGCCTACAAATACTTACAGTACACTCTTACCTATGTCCTGTTACTCTGAATATCAACAACAACATGTTAATTATGACTGACTACCTTCACCGTATTCCCACTAGCAAAGCCAATTACTTCCCCAGATTTGTGGCAGTAAGTCATGTACAGTATTTTATTATATCCTAGAGAAAGGAGAAAAACTTCTTCGGTCCACATTTATACTGCTAAACAAAAGAGAGCTTGAGACTAATCCCTGACGCTGAGATCAAATGTGATCAACTGGCTTCTGTCCTCACGGTTTAAGACTATGCCTTCCTATAGCAGATTAATAGGAGAGAAAGTTCCTTGAGCAATCCAGAAAAGAGCCCAGGAGCAAGCTAATAAAATGCAGCATTGTGGGCTATCAAAACACTTCAGCTTACTCTATTATTTACTACTATGGACACATTCACAGAGATCGTGCCTGTACAGATGGAGAGGGAAGACAGAAAAGATGCAAGAAAGATTGTTATGGCTTACAGAGATACCTCCTCTGAATAAATACTCAGACTATTCTATAGCTGTCAGTCAAAAAGTAGCACTAGTTATCCAGTCTCCCCTGCAAAACAAACTTTTCCATGGTCTTCAGCATGAGTCTTTGCCACTTAGTTCTAGAGATCCCTGCTCCAGAAAGTATCAAGCTATCAAGGATGCTATGGTAACATCTTAATTTAAAAACACATATTTTAATTTTATAAGCCTTTTAAGAAAAGATATCTCCTTATGTTGACTGTCTAAGAAAATAGATCAATACAGAATACCACTCAAATGTCAAGAGGTTCTTTTAACTGAAACAGCTTGAACATATGCTGTGGCTGTAATTCAGAAGGATATCAGGCAAGCTTCTCTTATTAATTAACAGTGCTTCCTTCTTTGTAAAGTCTGTGGATCTATCTGAATAGCAAGCATGAATTAGACCTCCCTGCATACAAAATCAGGAAAGGGAAAACTGCAATAGTCTGCTCTCCAGCAGACAACTGGATTAAAAAAATCTTCCAGGGAAAGCCCAGACAGTTGCATGGATATCACTGTGACCTGATACAAGTCTTTATCAATGTTTCAGCTAAAATTACTAAGATTGTTGCCTGCATCCCTTGCTTTATTAGTCACTTTCTTACTGATTCATATTATTTCCCATGTGTTTCAGAGATCATTAACTAACTCTCAAAATTGTTCCCAAAACCCTGAACTATAATCACAGCAGAATTACTAGCAGTGTTCACCAGGATCCATCTGTGACGTGCTTAAGCTACAATACTCCACACTGAGGCTTGGTCCAAGGTATTTTATATATATGTATTGCCTATTGTGTAAGCAAAATGAGATTAATTCCTGKTTACTAACTGTTTTGCAAAAATAGTGATACTGAGATCTGAATTTCATAAACAGTAAAGCACCTAAACAAGTTAGGAAGGACAATCACAATCATCTGACTACTTTCGGCACAATGCAGGTCCCTGCACACAACCAATGCACACCTCCAGTACTCTTATCTTACGGTTGAAATATTACCATGCTTACAGTTCAACACTTCCCAGACTAGAGAAGCTACAACTTCTCTTCGAGGTCTCTTCATACCATTATTTATACCTCCCTGCCAAAAGCATCTCCTATTTCTAGCACTTGCCTCAGCTTGCATACCTCTTGTATGTACTGTATGTGGCCAATGCAAACAGCCACAGGCCTGTTCCACCAACACTTTGACTGGCAACATTGCCATTGGGAAGGGATGTGTACCCACTTAAGTGCATCTACGCCTGAATTACTAGGATATCCCCTTCAGACAAGAATTTTAACCTCAATATTTTACTGCACAACATGCCTTCTGAACACGAGGTGGCAGATAAAATAACCAGTGCAGTAACACCCAGTGAATGAGAACTGTATCACAGCTTCCAGCAAGTTTCCAATAAGGGTCAGGAATACATGCAAACAAACAACAATATATATGCCAAACAATTTAGTTTTAGTCACCAGCATAATGGAGAGTTCTGCAGAGTTATACTCATGAATTAGTGTAACGATGACAGTTACAGGTGAAAGAAAATGTCTTACCATTGCTTTTAGAACAATGGTGGCTGTATGAGGAGGATGCACCTTACAGACAAAAATAAGAGGTGTACCAAACTGAAAAGAAAATCAGAAACAACACACGCTTTGCATCAAGAGATGAATGCTGCTATGGGTATATTCTTATTCAGACACCAGATAAACTCAGTGAAGTGAATCAATCTCCAAAAAAAGTTTAAAAGTGTTCCTGACTTCAAAATTCAATTTGCGCAACAGTGTAGCAATATCAAGAACAAAGAACTAAGTTCTCCAGTTACCTGAGGGAAATCAGAAGATGGGATTTCTTACAACATAGCAAGGAAAGAAAAAACAAAAAACAGTAGAGCACAGAGACTATGGAAAGCATTCAGACTTTTCCTGGGAAACTGCCTGTATTTTAGTCCATGGCTTTGATAATCATTGCAATACAGTACTTTAACCTTGTCTACGGTACAAAGTTATTTTGCAATTGTTAGCAGCACAGAGCACATAGAAACAGTAGACATACTAGAGCATTAGCAAAACCATTGTGTCTGAATATGGGCCAGAAGACCTGACAGTATTTTCCTGCTTTATTTTCATATAATTTGGAAAAAGTGTTGCTCCACTGACAGAAAAAAGCCTCCTATTATATCCGCGCTATGTTTGTATTAGAAAGTTCTGACAACTCAGATAAAACAATACAACTTATAAACAGATACTTAAATAATGAAACTCTCCACTTACAGAGGGGCTCCTATTACTAATGACCCAGTGAAACAACAGGTTGCGTTTTTATAATACTGCCTCAGATACTGCAGCATTCTCCTCCTCCCCTTTTCACCTCACTTCCTCCAACTGAATGTTAACAACAGATAGCTTTGGAAAATTATATTCCACTTCTACATTTGTACAGCACCAAACACAATGTTTTGGTTCATGTGCAGAGCTCCTACACAGCAAAAAAATTATTACAGACAGCTCTAACAACTTATTAGAAAATGTGCAGATCGATTGACACGCCTGAGGGACGGGATGCCATCCAGAGGGACCTGGACAAGCCCGAGAAGTGGGCCCAAATGAACCTCATGAGGTTCAACAAGGCCAAGTGCAAGGTCCTGCATCTGGGTTGGGGCAACCCCCAGTATCAATACAGGCTGGGGGATGAAGGGATTGAGAGCAGCCCTGCCGAGAAGGACTTGGGGGTACTGGTGGATGAAAAGCTGGACATGAGCCAGCAATGTGCACTCGCAGCCCAGAAGGCCAACCGTATCCTGGGCTGCATCAAAAGAAGCGTGGCCACAAGGTCGAGGGAGGTGATTCTGCCCCTCTACTCCACTCTGGTGAGACCCCACCTGGAGTACTGCGTCCAGCTCTGGAGCCCTCAGCACAAGACAGACATGGACCTGTTGGAGCGGGTCCAGAGGAGGGCCACAAAAATGATCAGGGGGATGGAACACCTCTCCTGTGAAGAAACGCTGAGAGAGTTGGGGTTATTCAGCCTGGAGAAGAGAAGGCTTTGGGGAGATCTTATTGCAGCCTATCAGTACTTAAAGGAGACTTTAAGAAAGATGGGGACAAACTTTTTAGCAGGGCCTGTTGCAACAGGACAAGGGGGAATGGTTTTAAACTGAAAGAGGGTAGATTTAGACTGGATATAAGGAAGAAATTTTTTACGCTGAGGGTAGTGAAACACTGGCACAGGTTGCCCAGAGAGGTGGTAGATGCCCCATCCCTGGAAACATTCAAGGCCAGGTTGGATGGGGCTCTGAGCAACCTGATCTAGTCGAAGATGTCCCTGCCCACGGCAGGAGGGTTGGACTAGATGACCTTTAAAGGTCCCTTCCAACCCAAACTATTCTATGATTCTATGATTAATCCAATAGTACAGAGAATACATACCAGCAGGTTTTACAAAATGGCAGGACTATCAGAAGGACTGTATGACGGTAACTGGAACAAGCCAGTTTCAAAAGCTTAGCATTATTTAATCTCTATATTATTACAGTTTGCAGGACTTAAAATTCTTTCCCCTAGTTCAATAAAGTTTATCTGTGGTTTCTCTCTTCCAAAGTACAAAAGCCTATTTGTGAACCAATGGTTGAAAGCAGCACTGTTTCCTCTTGCAAAGTGGAGCCAATTAATCAAGAAGATAAAAGCGACTAACAACAAACAGTACTTGAAATTTTCAATGGAACTGCCACATTTATTGAGAATATTAATATAACTGTGAACGTGTGACCTCTCAGACTTTGCAAAGGAAAGGAATTGTGGACAATTTTTCTCTTTTCTTTCTGAATTTCACTGACTTTGTATATAATAACTCAGATGGGACACTAGCTGCGGTGCTGACACCTGCACTTCAGTGGTGTCAATGCCCTCTCAGTCAGCAGTGAGAGGGGCTGTAGCATCTCAACTCTTCTTACCTACATTAGAGGCACTGCCCAAGGTGGCTGACTGCCTGTAGCACCTTACAGACTCCCCTCTCCAACCCTGGCGTCACTACTATTCCTGGATGTGAAACTCCTCTGCATGGCTTCTAAAAAGCTAAAGGAATCCATAATATCTTTTACCACTACAATTTAGCTTTGGTCTGGTATACCTCCAACGCTAACCACCATCTGTGTCATTAAAGGACTGTTCTCCGGGCTTTTGACTATTGCCCTGAGGAGATGCAATGCTTCCTCTTCTCCCCCTATGCTGTCAGAACCACAAATAATTCAATTCCATTCTTCCACAAAAAGCAACAATTCTGCATCTCTTCTTAAGCAAACTGCTAACAAACTTAATGTGACAACACCAAAAAAGAATGCTGCATGCTTCAAAATAATCTATATTGAATATCAAGGAAACAACGAGCGATAACTGGAGAATACAGGATACACTCCCAAAAGACGTTAAAGCAAACTGCTTTAATTCAACATAGCTATTTGTTTTCTATCTAATTACTCAATAACTATCTAGTTATTCAATGCCTTTTCAGTTGCAATTCAATCAACAGTTTTCATTACCCCTATGTTTTACATCAAGGCTTTTTATGATTACTGAAACCAACTCAATTTGTGAATTAAAGATCAGGGGGAAAGTACAACTCAATATAAAACAGAAAATCACCTCAGTGTTGCAATTGCAATGCACTTCTATATTTAACAAATTTCAACATCAGTTTGCATGTGTTATTCTCTCACATTAATATAATAAATTTCACCTCTAGCATGTCTTCTCTTTCTTCTGTTACCTATTAAGATTTTTTGGCACCTTGAGTCTTCACAGTCCTGGTTATAGAATATTCTATAAGGCAGAGCATAACACTTGACCACTTAAAGAAGGTTATACTTAATATTTAGTTATGATAACTCAAGTCACACACCTGTACATGAAGTTTATGCAAAAGCATAAAGCACTGGAAAGACTAGGAAGGATAGGCAGAATAGCAACAAAAATAAGAGTACAGAATGGAGAAAGTAAACAGATTGACAAGTTGTTATTATAAAGAGAGTTTCAAAACTATGCCTTGCACCTTGTTAAGGCAAGTGAGCCAACTGCAAAAGGCTTTCCAGGAGGGAGTGCTAGCAAGCACTGAAAAACAGATGAAGAGAAGGGAATTCTGAAGAACTCTGAATGAGAGGATGCAACTTAGTTCCCAGATGAACAGGGCAAGGTACTAAAGCTTCCCATGGCTTGAGAAAAGTTCCAGAAGAAGGTACTTCCACTCACACTAAGGAGCACGAGTTGACCTACGCTCCCACATGAATTGAAGGAGGGAGAGCTGCTCCCGGAAGTCTATATCAAATATCTTCTCAAACCACACACTCAGGTGCATCACATGGGATGAGATGAACTCGTGTACATGCTCTGAATTTGAAAGCCCTGCATTTCTCCAGCAAATATTGAATTCTCCACCTCTCCTTTCAAGAAGATGCTTATATATTACTGAATGCTACTACTGCCCTTGGACTCTTTGATAAGGAAGTACTGCTGGGCTTGTTTAAAGACAGCAGTTGTAAACAGGAGAGAAAGTCAAGAAATGCTTAATTCATAGGGTCTAAATAAGTGAACAAAACAATGCTGCCAGCAGAAAGAGCACACCAAAAAGGTCTTGGTCAGAACAGCCTACTGAGGAACTCTGACAACTGTGAATAAAGAGTCATAATCTTTGACTAGATTCAAGACCTGTTCTGATTCAAACAGCCTATCTGGAAGTAAAATGTAGAAGTTAATTTTTGTATTTTTTGGAAACATGATTAGATAGATAAGGTACCTAACTACGTGCATGATGATGGAAAACTCTGGAAGAAATTACCCAGAAAAGCAGAAATAAATTTGCTGGTTTCTTCTTTTTATTGAAGCTGAGAAGATTCTGGAAACTTTTTAGCCTGAAATCCTGTAAATCCAATTGTTTTGGGCGAGGTCACTCCTGTCTGAAAACCCCCTTAAAAGCACACTACTTATTTTCATAGCAGTAGTCAGATTTTTCCACTAGCAAAAGATAATGTTTCCTCCACTAATAACAGTGTATCATCCAAGTTCTGGGGGCAAAAAAGCTCAACAGTGTTTCAGAATATAACCTGAATGTGGGACAAGCTAGGGCATAATGAAGTACAAGAGATATCTCACAGTGCTGCCCCTAGGACAGTGAGCTCAGTTGTATCATGAGTTTTCACTTAATGTATGTGTGCATCGCAGTTCTACCTTACAAACCTTTACTATCCTTAAATCCTGCATAAAATTTATGGGATAGTATCATGACTCATCCTGTGGCTTTAAGATACAGCCCATGATTTTCAAAATGACCTACGGTCTTGCCCTTCTAAAAGGATACTGCAGTGTGTACCACAAACTTGCAAAAAATTCAATACCCTACAGCACAAGAATTTCTCATAAAAACTACAATATTCAACTGCGAATGGATTTCCAGACCCAYGAGGAATATTCTTCTACAATGAAGTATAGAAGGCATCATCCTGAACAGAAGCAGTACCCCCATATTGTACCTTAAATGATTTAAAATAGAACAAAGGAGAGATGAACCTCTGCCTTCTCTGTCTGGCAGAAGAGATAAGAGAAAATTACTACAACCTCTAYACTAAAATACCATCCCTAAAGTCTTACCACTTAAGTTTAATTCTGTTTTCAAGGTTTTTAAAAGCCCTTAGTATTTTATCATTTAAAGGTTTAAAATTCTACAGAATATACTACATTTGACTGATTTATACCTTTGTATATTAAGGCTGCAAACACCAAGAAACAGTGATATGATTTTCTTTAGTGTGCCACATTTTCTAATCAAATAGTCTCCCAGAGACTAGCTGAACAGCAACTAAGTAAGATAAGATTCACATACAGGTAAAGAGTCGATGCTGGGTTAGCTAATGATGAGTTTCTACTTGTTGATTATAAAACCCACAGAAATTGGCATGTATCATTTCACAAACATATTTTAAATTGCATTTTTATCCTCATGTTACTGTATTTGTCTGAAGAAGTGCATTACATAGCTGAGTATTCATATCTTTCCTTAAGGGCTGTATTTATACCTACATAATTTTAAGACATTTCTAAAGTGATTTAAAATACATCGCTCCTATATGGGTACTCATTAAAGAACTTCCTACTTTTTACCTGTATATTCTGATTTCAATTATGCTCATTAAACATTCCACATTTATCAGTAATGGCCCTATTCAGCAAAGCACTTCTCAGCACAGGACCAACTTAAAACAACTCTTATCTGGCTCCCAAATTAGTAAGGTCACCTCAGTTTAATCTGTCTAAAAACTATTTACGATAATGAAAGACATAATATGTCTATCAAGAAGAGTAAAGCCCACTTTCTTGAAGAACAGTGCTCATCTGAAAAAACCCAACAGACGGGAGCAATAAAACTTTTGCATTAAAGAAAACAGATTTTGCAGCTACAGTATGAACGCTCCTACTCAAGACATTCTCTTTTGCTCTCCTACCCCTAAATACACATATTCCAGTTTTGCCACACATTTGGCCTTCATAATTACAGAAAATCCATTGAATCTGATACAAGTTTAATACCTGCTTCATGTATGCATAGCACATGGTCTCTGCAACCCGCTTTCCTTCATCATAGCAGGCTCTTGGACCTATTGGATTCACATGGCCCCAGTAATCCTCATTTTGAGGGTGAACTTCAGGATCTACGGGGGAAAAAAAACACCTTAAATGATCTTCTATCAAAAAGGTGACTATATATAATGAATCTTTCAGTAGATCACTGGTGTTATACAGTTTAACAGTTTCTCTCTGAACTATGCATTTAAAAGATATTAAGTTTCAACACTGTTCCTTAAAAGTGTGTTCACTAGAACCATGAAAATGACAGTTACGGAAGATGTGAGACTCYAGTAAGATAACTGAGTACAAGCAAACCACAGCCATCATCTGCCTTCCCCTAAAAGAGTGTGCGAACAGAGGGTTAAATTCAACTCTTCTCTGCAAAGACAGACTACCTCAAGGGAACAAATAAGACTCTTATTAATGTAATTCAGAGAAAATATTATAGGTTATGTAGGCAGCACTTTTTACTGTATTTGGAAAAAAAGGAAGTAAAGCATCTTCAAGTTTTATAAAATAGGAAACAAGGAAAGAAAAATGGACAAAATGAAGAAGTACTGCATTTCTTAAAGAAGAAAGAGTAGAGCGATGTACTACAACGTACTTGCTATGTCTCTTCTGTTTTATGCTAAGCATTTTTACTAGCTATCGCTGGGCACAAACAATCAGGTTAGACAACCCTTTGGTTTGATCCAGTATAGAAGCTCTTGATTACAAAATCAACCAACCAACCAAAAATCTCCTAGGAAGCTCTGTGTGCGCGGGCATGTGTTCACTCTATATGCTTGAAACAATACAATCACTTTGTTACATTTCCCCGCTTTGCCATCTGTGCTGCCTTATCCTCCTCACCGGGTTTGAAGTTTGCATACATTACTACTAAACTTTTGAGCGTTACAGTTTAATTTTTTGAAACAACGTTGACGGTCAGTTCTGATTAAYCCTTCCAGTTTTTATGCTGCTCACTGACATGATTACCGATGAATTCCTGCCATATGAGAGCCACAGAGCAATGACAAATGCAGAGAGGTTTCACATGATTACAAAAGCCTATAGAATTCTTAAAAGGGCCACAGAACGTGCTGTGATCTGGAAGGCCGCTTCAGTTTCTCTCTCCTTTCCAGCAGAGGCAGCCTTACGAAGCACTTGGAAGCTCTCTATACGACACTGCTTTGAGAACTCCTGTGGAAACAGCTAACAGATATTTTCTGACTTTATYTTCTGTCCTTTATTTTTCAGCAAAATGACTTTGTCTGTTTAGTCAGAGTATGATATGAGTAGATTCTCTCCACTGGCTTTACTGACACAACAACGCCTGATAATGGGAGTTTCAAGTTTTCCACTTCAGCAGGCAGATTGTAGCAGAGCAATGAGGCTCCAAAACTTGGAGGGGTCTTTTGTCTGTTGGTCTTCTGCTCCAGAAGGGAGTTTGTTCAACTACAGAAGAGTCCTTGGGGCTACCATTTTTCTCTGTGGAGCCTGACTGTGGATAATCAAAGGCAAGGGAGGCAGCAGGAACGCTATACATGCTCAAGCCGCTTATTTGGTTGCCCAGTCATCTTAGTGGATCTCTTGCTTGGGTATTTGCTTTGAATCTTCTTGACTGAAGTTATTCCACCAAAAGTGTACTCCTTGAGGTATGTTTTTTGTCCTTTCTCACTTTTTCCTCACAAAGCTTTGCATCTTGTTACAGAGATGAGTATTTTTTGTTTGGTTGTTTGGTTTTTTAAAGCCTAGACTCTCACAACTACTAATGTTGAGCAGGTGACTGTGCCTGCATATCTCCATTAACCTTGCAACACTGCTATTATCAATTAGGCAAGAGTTCACAACAGCAGGAAGTTTCTCTAGTAGGCATACGGTCTGTCACACACCCCCAAGGAAGTACTGAAGATTCTCATTGCATCCAGCTAGCAGTCCTATCAGTCATTCTCTTGCTACTTCACTTCTTAGTAACAGCAAAAGGAAGGAGAGAGAGATATGGCACCACTGCTCAATATTACATTTTAAGAGACACTGCAATGGCATGCATGCACAATCACTGTTTTCTTAGCTTGGAGGTTATATCCTTGTCTCTTGCACTGTGCTGCACACACTAGGGTGATTGCTAAATCGTAACAATACAATTGGGGAAGACAGAAGCAGATTTGCTACTGAAATTATCTTTCTTCACAGGTTTTCATTAAGGCATCTGGATTTTAATCAGAGTTCAACACTCAAAATTCTTCCACAAGCCCTTTTGAAAAAGAGCTATAAACTAAGACATAGGAAAGTTACAAAGTCTGAGCCTCCTTCCACCACTCTGACTAGAGATTTAAAGCAAGTACTAATGCCGACATTTTAAGCTGTGAGAAGTACATCTGATAAAGAAATCAAGCTAAGACAGTGATGAAAATCTATCAATCATCCAACAAAAGGTTTGTAAATACCCTTCTACACAGTCGCATCTCAAGAGCTCTAAACACTGTTTTATCCTTCTTACCTCCATATACCTCTGATGTAGAGGCCAGCAGCAGCCGTGCTCCAACACGTTTGGCTAACCCTAAATTTTGGGCAGGGAAAGAACATAATTAGATCAAGTTCAAGAATCTTTCAGCCACATTAACTGCTTTAGTGTGATCCCATTTTACATGTTTTTAAAGAGAATTTGATTTCTCTCACTAGATAAATCTAGCTGTAAATCACATCCATAGCTCCCACTCCCAAGCTAGAAGACTTGAGAAATGGCAGAGCAGCACCCACATGTGTGATGTGTTTGCTTCTGGGACTAAAAGTTACACTGAACCAAGATCCAAGAACTTAATATATTACACCCTAAATAGAGGTCAAGTAAGCATAAACCATTCCAGTTAAGAAATCAGGGTGTTGAAACAACACAACATATTATGATTACCAAAATTTAAAGATAAGCTACATAAAGAAACTGATACAGAATAACATGTCATAGGACTAAATCAATCATTTTCCCTTTATTATGCCCCTTTAAACAGCCTGGATGATCCTACCCATCACTCAGGATTATTCTGCACTCCATTTCAATGACTTTCTGGCCTTCAGAGAAATCTCTCATCCATGCTGTACAACTGTCTGGTATCTCAATAGCTTCTAAATCACTTCTCTGAATTGTACTCACTAGAGCATCACTCAAATGAGAAACTCACCTGAGCTAATACCCAGTGGTTTTTTTGCCTCCTAATAACTCCTAGGATGACTGACACCCAGTTCAAGCTGCAGCATATGCCAAATGGATCAAAGATGGGAGGAAAAAGTAGTGAAGGCTTGAAGCTGCCTTTTCATAGGCCCATTCCCAGCATCAAAACTGATAGACATAGCTGAAAATGTTGCCTTGTAATTATCTAGCATGAAGCTAGACATTAAATGTTCTTGCAGAATTTGCTAGCCAAGGCATGCACAAGAGGGTGCAGTGCTCTTGATGCTCGCGGTTTATAGAGCCAATGCAGTTCCACTAGTTCAACGTTTGCTTAGATGGAAAAGAACAGTCACTCATGGCAAACGTGGGAATGTTCCACAGTCACCAAGGTGAGAAGTGCAGTCATGGACACAACTTTGCTATAAAAATCCTGTGCTCTTTAATTGTTCCTATGACTTCTATAATTACTGCACAGTTATTACTCCATAGCCAAGTTACAGGCATGAAGTTCTTGTGCTTTGATAGCTGAGCTTGCATGTTGTCAGAGTTCATCTGCAGATATATTTAAAGGAAAAGCAAAAAAACCTTCAAAGAGGGGAAAAAAACCCCCTCATTTTTCTTAAAGAATCAAATTTTGAAAATGTTCAACTCATCTGCTCCATCCTCCTCTCCCTCCAGTAACTCTGTCCAGGTTATATTATGTCTAACAAAGTTAAGAAAAAAGACTTCCACTTACCCAGCATGTTTAATGTCCCAATAGTGTTGGTCTTTAATGTTTTTATAGGATTATACATGTAATTTGGAGGAGAAGCAGGAGATGCTAGATGATAGATCTGGTCCACTACAGAAAACCAGAGAGGGGGGAAAGAAAGCATTATTATTTTCCCATGTAACATATTAAATGAGAAAACATTAGGGTCAAGAAACAAGTACTTCTTTTTGCATTTCCTAACATTGGAACTCAGCACTTCCTATATCGCTACCTACAGATAATATACATGTATGCAAACCTGTTGTAACCCAAAGCAAGACTTATTTTTTAGTAAAACAAAAACTAAAGCATAGTATATATCAACACTATTGACACAGATACAGCAGTCTGTCTGGGTGTTGGACATTTTTCACTTGTAAAAATTTTAGTTATGAGTACTTCGGAGATGTTTAGAAGCTGCAAAAGTATATGAAACATTCTATTACCCTCAAGTTTTTAAGTGACTACCAGCCTCAGAGTATTTTTCTCAAATGGAATCCCAAGCAAAGATGGCAGAAACATTTTTTAATACCAGGAGGAACATTTAGGGAAAAATAAATATTGTATTTTTATTTGTAAGCCACTTGTCAATGAAATATTAATGGGATTAGTATCATATTTATATTTTAAATATATACGCCAAGATATGGGCATGCAACTTTTGTCCTTTTCCCCCTATCTATTGCCTCTGCTCCACTGGTGTTCTGTGCTGCACTTTGGATAATACAGCATTTTAGCTTTATTAAAAAAAAAACCAAACAAAACCTCCCCAATACAGAGATTCCAGCCTCCCCAGTTATGAAATATAATTAACCAAACACACTAGACCATACCTTGCAATCAATGAAGGCATACTGATGCCTAACCTAATCTAAAATAAAGTAGCTTGGGTACTGGCAATGGATTGCCCAGGTAGTGCAAGTCCCAATCTTAACTAATAAAATTTGCTGCATTTCTGTGATTGCAGTGTAAACAAACCTAAAGATTCAAATCACCCACAGGAAATACATATTCCACAAAACAGCAAAACAGAGCCTAGTACAAAAAAACCTAAAAAGTTACTCCACGGTCATAAGTATAGACTAGGGCCCGTGTGAACCTCATGAAGTTCAACAAGGCCAAGTGCAAGGTCCTGCATCTGGGTCGGGGCAATCCCAAACATAGATACAGGCTGGGCAATGAGTAGATTGAGAGCAGCCCTGCGGAGAAGGACTTGGGGGTACCGGTGGAGGAAAAGCTGGACATGAGCCGACAATGTGTGCTCACAGCCCAAAAGGCCAACCGTATCCTGGGCTGCATCAAAAGAAGCGTGGCCACAAGGTCGAGGGAGGTGATTCTGCCCCTCTACTCTGCTCTGGTAAGACCCCACCTGGAGTACTGTGTTCAGCTCTGGGGCCCCCAGCACAAGACAGACATGGACCTGTTGGAGCTGGTCCAGAGGAGGGACACAAAGATCATCAGGGGGCTGGAGCACCTCCCGTATGAGGACAGGCTGAGAGAGTTGGGGTTGTTTAGCCTAGACAAGAGAAGGCTCTGGGGAGACYTTATAGCAGCCTTCCAGTACTTAAAGGGGACCTACAGGAAAGATAGGGAGGGACTTTATCAGGGAGTGTAGTGATAGGACAAGGGGGAATGGTTTTAAACTAAAAGAGGGTAGATTTAGACTAGATATAAGGAAGAAATTCTTCACTGTGAGGGTGGTGAGACACTGGAACAGGTTGCCCAGGGAAGTTCTGGATGCCCCATCCCTGGAAGTGTTCAAGGCCATGTTGGAAGAGGCTTTGAGCAACCTGATTTAGTGGAAGGTGTCCCTGACCATGGCAGGGGGGTTGGAACTAGATAGTCTTTAAGGTCTCTTCCAACCCAAACCATTCTATGATTCTTAATTTAGCAATTATTCCTAGCACAAGAGAACAGAGAGAGAAAAGAGAATAAAGGCTGTAACACATTTTAAGTTCAAAGGCCAAATGTATCATCAATCAGGACTTCCTTCTCTCTCCAACTTCTTCTACTTCAGTTTATTTCTACCTTAAGCTAAATGAATTGTACTTTGCTGTCTATTCATCTAGTAGTCAGGCTTACTTGTTTATTTTCAGCTATTTACCCATTTTCATAAAATGGTCTATTTCCAGAACGAGCACGGCAGTCATTTCTATCAAGGTAGTTTAGAAGACACGTATAGGTATCACAAATGGTATTTGATACAAGGAAAACAAGCACACAGGACTTCGCTCAACTTTGGTTTTGTAACAGTCCATTAGGAAAGTCGCTGTCTCTGTACTTCAGAACTTCAAAGAGCTCAGCTCACCCCACCAAATGTAAAGAACTGAAAAAAACCTCAATAAGCTGTGCAGTACACCAGAAACAGTCTTAAATATGAAACCTAAAAGAATCCCAAGATATTAGTTGATTAATATTGGTAATCATGAAAATCTTAGGCAAATCGCAATTTGAGACCAGCTTCAGCATATCAGGGTTGCAAAATGTGTTGCATGAGATAAGAACGCAAAGGTTGGAGGTACTACAGGAAAAAAAGATTTTTTTGTTAAATTATAATAAAAACAAACCAATAAAAATTGGACTCATTTTCACAAGCAGTATCCGATATTCAACAAAACTCAACCTGCAAGCCTTTCATAACACAACTATTGTAAACATAAAAATGTCTTTCTGTCTTCTATGTAACATGAATCACAGTTAGCCAGAACTACTTAAAAAAAAGAACACGGATAAGCGAATGCCAAAAAAATTAAACATAAGATCAAATGAGAGATAGTGATGCTTAAGAAAGAAAAAGAACAAATCCCCTACCAAGGTCAATCAAGAAAAGTAGTCAAAAGGTGATGTAAGAATTAGAATGGCAGGACGGAAGAAGGGAAAGTGATTCCTTCTTTGTGTTACAAAAGGAAAAGTTTGTTTTTTTAAGAAGACTCAGCACTGAAACCTGAAAGAACCTGGAAAAGTAAAAGCTAGCTGCTATTCTGACAGAAGATAATATTGCATGGTATAAGGCTGTCTTGCCCTAGAACAGAACACTATTGGTCAAATGGTACACTCAACTTTTTTTTTTTTTTTTTTTTAAACTACTTTCTCAGGTGTTTTATAATTAACAAGCAGTAGCAAATGACAGCAATATAAAATAAAACTGTATTTTGACAATGTATTGATTACCATTAGCTCTCTGTTGGGTTTAACTTTCACAGTGACATAATGAACTTTTTTTCTGCAGTTTTAAATTAATTCTTCTACCAAAAACAGGGTAGAAGCATCCTTGACTTTCAGAAAAAAAAAAAAAAAAAAAAAAAAAATCCAAACTTGCCCCAGTTTTTCTTTCTCTCCATTTGAATGTAACTATATTTGCTTAAACAGCACAGGCTGTATATGAGGTACAACTAATAGGAAAAAAGTATGAAATATGAAGTTATGACCTACTCTCAACTAGTTGAGAACACTGAAATGTTAGAGGAATGTGTTTCCTGTTGAATACCTCCCTTCTTCCCTTATTCCCAAATTTCATTTGACAAAGCAAGCACACAATCCTTTGCTTCCTGACCTCTTTCTAATGTAAAAAGCAGAGTGGTTAGGGTGACAGTGTATTAAGTGGCTTGATTTATCCATGTGGAACGTACCTATTACTTTTCAACAATCCTTTAAGCAATGAAAAAATCAAAAGTATTTAAAAGCCTTCAAAACACAAGCATCTCTTCATATTAAAACATTACATTGTTTTTAAGATAAGCACGTGTTCTGATAATAAAGCTTTAAAAATACTGGCAAAATTGTCAAGGTAAAATATTTAACCTACTTTCTTTCTGAATCCTTAGTGAAGTGTGCTTGCACCTATAGTCACATTTTTCTAGATGAACTGTTGTTTTTAAGTCTACTGGGCAAGTTCATAGCTCCTGTGAGTGCATACTGGCTCATCTGTAGGAGGCATGTCAAAGTTTACCCCGTGCTGCATCTTTGCACTATTGCCCCACCACAAGAAATCCTGCAAAATAATTTATGATTAAATTTTATTCACTGCTTAAGCTTACAATGTCAATAGTGACCAAAATAAGGAGAAATTATTTCAAGTCAAACCTCATCACACAGAACAATTAACTATCAGCATAAACACAAGATCAGCTTCTAAGGCAATCTGCATGACTCCATCACCCCCAAGTTTTACCGTCTTGACAGAGTAATGATATCTGACAGTTAGTATGCTCAAGCAGATGCCACAAAATATATCTACTTCTTATACGTCGCCATGCTCTCTTTGGTTTACAGCTATTAATCTCTAGAGCAGAGATGACCAGCTGCCTACAAGATGTGAAAACAGCCCAAAACGCTAGAGATACAATTTTGGCATATGTGTCACATCGGTGAGGACTTATTCTCACATAAAAAAGTGCAGAGAAATACAATTTCATGTAGCAGACTGCTCTGCTATTTACTCTCGTATCAACAGAAACTGATATTTCCATTCACTACCAATTCCAGTGCAGCATCAAAAGAGAGCTTTTCACAGAAAGCAAGCTATAGTAGCAACACATTTAGTATCCAAAGTCGGTCTGACACAGTGAGTGCTGAAGGAAGCGAGCTCCCAGCTCAGACTCGATTCAAAGCCCTGCCCGCATCGCTAATGCAACCGAAACTTTTAGGATTCTGCCTGCAACATGAAAATAGTTAATTGTTCTGTGTGATGAAGTGTGATGCGGAATAATTTCTCCTTATTTTGGTCACTCACTGTTGACATTGGAAGCTTCAGTAGTGAATAAAATTTGATCAAATTATTTTGCAGGATTTCTTGTGTTGGGGCAATAATGCAAAGATGTAGCATGGAGTCAAGTTTAATTGGTCTGTTGAACTTTGACATGCCTCCTACAGATGAGCCATGAATATGAATGAAATACATGACTGCCTCAAGTTATGCCTCTGAATGTAAGTATCCCCTTCCCACAGCATGGTACTGTCATGAAACCAAAGAAAAGGGGTAGACTGGAAGCTGACAGAAGAAATGCTCAGAGAAGCCGCCAACCGCTGCTTGCAGGCAGCAGGTAATTCAAGCACAGTGGCTTAGAAAAATGAACAAGGTAATAGCTAAAGCCACCTGCAGCCAATGCAGAGCTGAACTCTGACCTGGGTTTTATGCTGTTTCTCCCTACCTATTCCTTCATAACCCTTTCTAAATCTAGTTTTCAACAGGCTGTGGTGGAATTTTTGCAGAGTGAAAATGTCACTTCAAAAGCATTGTGGTCCATCAGTAACTTACTGACCAATCCTAGTCTGTCAAAGCAGAAGTGAACACTTTCCTGCATCCCTACCTCCATCTACTTTATTTCTGTTGTTTTTTAAATACCTGCTGAATTTTTGACATACAGCAGCTCCTATAGGAATGGTTCCTTTAATGGCACGTGGCAATTCAGATGAACAGGGCCAAAAACTGCCTTTCCTTTTGCTGCATCAGGATACAGCTAGGCCTGTGATTATCCAAGTGGCCATATAACTGTTAGCTAGAAACAAATGCAAACAAAATACAAAACCCCAAAGGTTCCTTTATAATCTTCAAATTTATTTATCTTTAAGCAAGAAGCTAAGTGTAATGGACAGTGCTCAAAAAAAAAAAGAAAAAAAAAAGAAAAAAGAGAAAGCACTCTTCTTCCCCTGGTCCTTCTTCCTCACTTTGTTTCCCAGCAGGCAATTGCTTTAAATGTGACAAAGAGAAGGAGCTGGGAGACAAAGAAGGTTTTCCTTGCCAGAGACATGGTCTTGCCTGTCTGACTCTGGTTTGCCTCAACATACTTCCTCCCATATGCACAAAGGCAAAAATAGACCCCTGTGATGAAAAGATTCAGCAAGAGCAGAACTAGCAGATGGATGGAAGATGGGGCATTTGCCAAGTGTCAGATGGCCAGCTTCTAGATCAAAGGGACAGGCAGCCAGGCAGCTCCAGGACCTTTCCTGCTTGCCTAGAAAGGAATCTTTAGAGTATTGATCTTTAGACCAACTCAAAACATTGCTCGTTTTCCAAAACATTTAGGGAGCGTTGGACATTTCAGAAAGGTGGAAAGGCAAGTTTCTTCCCCAAACTGGTCACATTTGAGACATCAAGCTGAGGATGTTGAGACAAGTACCATTATTTCTCCTTCTACTTTCTCTCTTTTAACTGTCAGGTCTAAAAAACACATACTTTTTTGTCTCGGAATTTCAGCAAGGCAGCCAGACATGCCAGACAAAGCCATCTACCTAGCTTGGCTGACAACCTCGCGTGCTCTAGCACAAAGTTGGCAGTTATTTAATACAGCAGGCAACTTAAACTCTCCTCAAGCCAAAACTGTGGAAAGCTATCCTAGAGGATTAACTGTTTGGGTGACTGGGACAGTATTTACTGGAGAATAGGAACAAATGCATCTTGCAATTGACCTCCACGCCTCTTCCTTTTGTGTGAGGTAAAGAAAAAAATTATACAACATTTAATTGTGCCTGCTAAGAAGGCTTGAGCTAGCTTTGCAATTAAGCCATAGTTCAATTAATTGAAAATGACTGTGTGAAAGGTTGTGCAAACTTTTACATAGATAGGTAAGGACCATAAAAGAAGAACAAACGATAAGTTTGTTCTGCAAGTTTTGTATGTAACTCGTATCAGGGGCTAGAAGTCTGTAAGCCACTGTGAACACAGCAGCAAGAAGTAGTTTATCAAGCACAGGATGGCAGACTAGTGATAAAATAAAGAAACATTAAACAAATTTTTCATGTTACAATTTTGCTGAAAAAAAGCAAAAAATTAAATCGATTTCAAAATAGCACAGACATAGATGCTGGCATAAACATTCAAGCCATCAGGTACCCAGTAACAAATATAGAAATCCATGATCAACATAAATAAAGTTTTAGTAACATATTGCAAGGTCAACAGCAACTAAAATTTGTCAGTTGTGCCCTTTTCTATGTGAAAAGCTCAAAAAACCCCTGTAATTTAGTATACATGGACTCTGTAATACCTAAATCCAGACACAAACGTTCCATCTTGCGTTTTCCTTAATGCTAAACACGTATGATCAATATAACCACTCACTTTTACAAAATATTGCAATAAAACTACCTTCCTTCATATCATCGATCTTTATTTTCCAGCTGTATCACTGCACGTGCTCTGCATGCTTCCTAAGTGAATAGTAAGGGTAGAATCTACCACCTTTCCTATGATAGGAAATGACATTCCTTCCTATGAAGGAATGACCTTCATCTTCAATTTCTGCCTTCAACATGTGTCATGGTACTAGAAAGGACTAAATGGGTCACTAACTCCACTAAGCACCTGCATCCATCATTGTACCTGCTAGTCAGGAAGTACTAAGCAGAAAAGCTTTGATCAGAAGCGTACAAACAAGTTTCTACAGCCTAAACACATGGACTTTTCTTGTAAAGAACAGCCACGCCAATTCCATTACTGTAGGTCAGGCCAGAGAAGCTGACACAGTGAAGCGAGACATTTCTGTAGCACTGAACTAAAAAGGACTACAAATACGAATTCATTTGCCTAATGTTAAAAATGTTGCCTGTAACTTAAGGCAAACTAGAATAACTTTATAAAGGTTTACCATATTGCTCGTACCAGTTTTGGAGAGCTTCACCAGAGACCCAGGCACCACTGCACCTGGCTCTGGACAAACAGAATTAAGTAGCATATGTTATTTTCTGCCTTCTCATGACTTTCCATAATCCAAATTTAAAACCATCAAGTCGAATGTATTAAGTATCTGGCAGAGGGAATGAAGACTAGGGGGAGAAAAATCTGGGATGGAAGTACTGAAGCAAAAAAAAGCAATGTATTGAAGGCACTCACATAAAAAATTAAAGCACATACAAATACAGCTTCTAAGCTATCTGTGAAATGAGTTGGAGATGGAACAATTTTAGGATATTGTAGAACAGTCTTTAGTAAAATGTAATCATCTTGACATCTGGAAGGCTGTTATTCACAAGAAGGCTATAGCCTATTCTTTTGGCCAATTTTGTGAGACTGTTGGGTTTAGCCTTAAAGTCAACTCATACCCACAAGCCAGCAAAGTCCTTAAGAATAAAAGGATTTTTAGTCCCAGTCAAGCCAATGATCTATTAAAGTTGTGGACAAGAAAGTGCGTGTCCCTAATGGCAGTTGATAACCAGACCTCAGGACTGAGAGGTATCACCTGCTTTTTAGGAGTCCAGTTTGTGGTATGACTGCCATCTTATGACATCACCTTGAAATTGGCTTATATTTTTGTGTGCGTGTTTTTTTGGGGTTTTGGTGGGGTGTATGGTTTGGTGGGGTTTGGTGGTGGTTTTTTTTCGTTTGGTTTGGTTTTTTCACACGTATTCAAGTATAACAATTCACAGCAGAAATACAGACTTCGGTGGCTTAGAAGTGTTTAAAAATAATTTTTTTTTTTTCCTCTACAAACACACAGTCAACTCTAATGCAAAGGTGGGTATAAACAAGACAGCATGAATCCTCAAGTCACTACGCAAACTCAGTACATAACTTCTGTCCTACATTTATTTAATCTAAAATTTCATTTGGTAGTTTTTAATGCAATTCTATCTATTACCATGAAGTGGGGTAGATCACAATAACACCAGATCAAGCATTCTCATTTGTTCTCCAACTAATATCTGTGTGTCTTTAAGGCTTCCAGGAACGTGAGCCACAGTTCTCTCAAGTAACCATCTTACGGTGCTTCTAATCTTAAAGAATGTAGAGAATGAGAGGCAGAAAATATGCAAAGGTGGATTTCTATACTTTTTTGTTGATAATACAGAAAAGAGTAATAAGAGATTCTTTTCTTTATACACCACCCTTCAGAAAAGAAAATTGTCTTCCTGTACCAAAAAAAMCCCATTTATTAGTGGATTAACACTCAACATAAGGGTTAGGCTGAAATGAAAATATCTTTAAAAATCCCAAGTTTTTAACACAGAACTCAACTACAATAAAACACTATTATGCAAAGTTTGGAAAATTTTCTTTTCAGACTTTTTTTTTTCTTCTATTTTCTGTCTTATAAGATTCCTAAACTACTTTCATTCCATTAAAGCATTCAGGGCCTTTGCTTTTCTGCTTGAAAAAGCCTAAGTGAAAGCTATGTTCATGTGAGTTTTCTACTGACATCTTCTCCAAATGCTAAAGCAAAGGAAATCCTAGTGGAGGAGAAAGTCATTCAGCACTATAGTTAACTATAGGTATCCCAGGGCTGAGAAATAACATGTGTGTTTAGGTGATTTATTACTGTTTCTGGCCAATCCAGATCAAGATCCAAGAATGCTGAGTGCCACTTCATGTCATGGATCAAAGATAATGACTCAGACAAGGCAGATTTTAGCTTCACAGTGATGCCTACGCACAAAAAAAAAAAAMACCAAAATGCATCAAGAGATTTAGTGAAAGCTATGCATCTTGAGATTAAACTCATTTTCCATATCAAAAGTGCAAACATTGTCCTTTCTAGATCAGAAATGAGGTCTTCTTCAGAAATAAAGTACTGATTACTCTCTTTGGCATTTAAGTGTCAAACATCCTTATATGACCTTGTTTAAACAGGACAGCAAATAAACGGGAATTCTTTAGATATGAACCTTCTTTTGTCATGACTTCAGTGTCATTCCAATTTCTATTTACAAGTAAAAAAGGAGAAACTGGGACTAAGAAAAGACGTATTGATCCATATGCCAAATTGTTAATCTGTTACAATAACTATCCCTCATTGCGTTATCTTTTTTTTTCCCGTTCCTATGTTGGAATATAAACTCTGCACTGAAATGAAATTTTATCGTGTTCCTATACCAGTATATTGAAGTTAATTTTATTTTAACATTTAGCAATGCCAGCTTTAATTTATGCTGTTGGAGGACGAGAAGACATTCAGTAAACTGCCCACTGAATAACATGTTATAATTTGTCATCAGCACAAAATGGGGAATTGGTGACTTAATTACATAAAACATGGCAGAGGTAGCTGAAGGATCTCAGAATTCCCATTCATTAGTGCCCAGTAACTGGGCAACAGTATTAGCAACAATGATAATTCTCTGAGAAGGTCTCACGTGTAATCAGTCAGAAAGAAGGTAACGCAGGGGAAAGATTAGGAAAGTTGGCAAACTGAACTGGCTGAGGTATAGGCTCCAGCACCTGGAGTCAATTAATAAGATGCTAGTCCCATTATCCTGTCAGTGGAAGCAGAAGTTTGAAGTAAAATAACAGGCAGTAACTGAACCAGAGCAGAGAAGGAACATGTGTTTGCAGGACTGTTTCAGTAGTATTGTCAGGAGTTCATCACAAGCAGTAACACAAGAGATACAATTGCTAGGTATTTTCCCTGTGAAATTCCATCCATTAGAATTCAGCAAGAATAAAAAAATACAACCTCAGATTCATTTTTTTGTTTAAAAAAATAAAACTACATTGCTACAAAGCTTTAAAGGGATGGAGCAAACCCACCAGAACTGCAGTGTAATTTGAGTAACTTTTTCATTGATTCACTACATACTTATACACTCCCAAAGAAGTCTATAAACGCATGTATCTCTCAAATACGGCTATGTTAATGCTGTCTTACAATTTGGCATAGTAGTTTGAGGTTTATAATAGTTTAGATATTGAGTTCTTTGAAGTGGAATGTTTTTTTATTTCTTTTTTTGTTTAGGGTTTTTTTTGTTTTGTTTTTTTGTTGAAAACTTGGGAAATTCAGTGCTGCCATTTTCCAATTCTACAGGCTGTGGAATGCTCATACCTCCAGCAGGAGCAATGTTTTCCACAGAAGACACATAAGGCAATTAAGGAAAGTGAGCTGACTTGCCCTCTGAAAGAGCTTATTCTCCTCTCAACTGACCACACACAGTTGCAGGATGTATGCCGCCTCGTGTAATTGCAGCCCTGAATTAAACTTCTCAGTTCATGACACATCTAGACCACAGACACTGTGTCCGTAGTAAGCCTGTGCAGGCACACAGGGACATGAGACAACAGATGGGACAGAGAGACTGACCCATTGCCATCTTGCCTTCTCACAAAATCAGTCACACTAGGAAGTTTTTAAGATTTCCTTCCTCCTGTCCACTCAGAAAGGAAGAACTGATTTCAAAGACAAAAGCGCTCTGAACCTCTCACTCCACACTGGTCACAGAAATTGGGCTAATAATAAACAAAGCATACAGGTATTAGATAGATCAATCCAGAAGTCAGTGCATAAATTTCATTTCTTTACAGACATACATACTTAAGGAGGGTAAAGCACAACGAAGTGCAGATATCAAAGTAGAGACTACTCACCTTCAATGTACAGGGGCTCAACGACATCGTGATTTATCAGTTCGAAGTTCTCATGACCAATCCAGTGCTCCACATTTCTTTTCCTGCCCGTAAAGAAGTTGTCCACAACTGTAACCTCATGGCCATCCATCATTAGTTTGTCAGTAAGATGAGAACCCACAAACCCTGCTCCTCCAGTTATCTGCGTTAGGACAGTTGGTATAAATTTCTTTTTCTTTTTACAGAAACACCAGACAAAGTCTACAAACATGAAGACAGAAGAACAGTAGCTTTCAGGTCTTTGCTTACCCCAGGGGAAACAACTCCGTTTCCATGCTTAAATTTTTTTATCCAATATTTACAGCATTTAAAATTTCAAGAGAGATGCTTGACACATTTCATCGTTGTCAGGCTAGAAGTTCAGCTAACCATTCACATCAACAACATCTCTTTTTCAGATTAGATTTTTTTGCCTTTTTCCTTCAAATTGGATTGTGCCCTTTTATGCAACAGCAAAGCCTAAAAATACCCAAAAAGGTAAGAGGAGAATTCTCTGCGATTCTCATTTCTCAGAAAAGAGACCACAGAATGCCAGGTTGTTTTTGTGGAAGATTTGTAGTATCAGAAATGTCAAATCCAGCTTTTGTCTGGTTTAAATGGAAGACACRTTAGGTGTTCTAAGTAAGCACTACAAATTCTTTCACCCTTCATAGAAGGAAGGAAGGAAGCGTATTCTTAGACGAAAGCAAGTCTTTGAAGATCTGTCATTTGAAATATCTGCTAAAACCAAAATTATTCCTTTTGTGTTTTAATGCATCCATAGCCCACATCCTATCATTTTGTTTTCAGCTTCTCATACCATTAGCTCTGACATCCAGCATTTGCCTGTCTTGGAACTTTACGATGTTTTACTGCAAAGAAATAGGCAGAATTAAAATATTTAAAAACTTGTACTCTTGTCCCATTGCAGATGTAGAAGCACAGAAGTTCTTTATTTTTTCCCTTTCTGCACCTCAGTCTTTAACAGTAAACAAACAAACAAACAAAATCACTAACTCAGTATTGAAGCAGTCAACACAGCAGGTAGTAGAACTGCAAGTTGTGTGACACATCCAGACAGACATATCTACAGAAGCAATTATTTTCTCTGCACTTCATAAGCTGTTTTCAAGAACACACAAAGACATGACAGATCACCACTCTCAAAGAATGAAGGGACTTGTAAAAGCCCTGTGTGGCATCAGCTATATTATATGACTGCATGATCAAATTCGTATTTTGAAAGTGATTCAGCTGTTGATCTCCATTCTTCAGCTGCAGCGATAACTAACCAGATAACAAAAGGACATGGTGAAACTGTGAAACAGGAATCTAATGAATAGATGATTTGCTACAATGACAAAGTGCTGCGTGGAGAAGGGTGTAGATGCCTGAAGTTCTTTCCCTTTGGGCTAGTCAAAGCCTAAATATTTATCCTGCCCACTCCCTCCCCATCCACTATTGAAAAAAGCCAGATTAGCAGAAATTTTTTTTTTAAAAAACAAACCCCCCCAAAAAAAACCAGGAAAGACACAAAGGCAAATAGAAAGCTATGAAAAACTGAACAGGAAAAAAACAGATAATTACATCTACTCTCTTCTGTAACAACTTGAATGTCCACTTCTTGTATTCTCACACCTGTTTTTCTTCTTAAAAATTCAGGGCTGTCAATGTGTCAAAGACATTGTAAGTACCAGTTAATAAAAGAATCATTTAGTTGGTCTAAGGAGAAAGAGGATTTAGGAGAAGTCCTCTTTGGAAAAAAGAAATATTCTCAGGGCTCCCACTATCCCGGAACAGACAGGAGGGAAGAACAGGTTTCTGGCAGAATGCTGTGAACAAGGAAAGAAGAAGGGTAGTAACTGAGGGAGAACAGCCCTCTGCCAGCTGCCACCACTTACCAAGGGTAAAATAGTATGCATGGAAAACCTCCTATCATAAGCTTATCCTGACTTGGAAGCGAGCTGAAGCCTTGCTGAATGTTCCAAGGGTTTTGCCTTTTTGTGGTGACCAGGACAGAAGTTTTCTCTAGATGACCTGAACCTATTCATTCAACTGAGGCCCAAGGAAATCCCCTGCTGCTACTTCTATTTCCAGAATTCGAGAGAAGACAAACTCGATGCTCGCAATATGTCTTTGGTGGAGTAAAAGAAGGTGTCTTCCTCCCCATCTCCCTTTTGGAAAAAAACATAAACCAAACCAAGCACTGCTTACAGCACTCTTCTATGCTATATGCAAGCAAAATAAAAGAAAAAGAAAAAAAAGCACAAACCAATTTTGTCTGGAAAGAAGTTTCCAATTACTTTAAACCTATAAGTAGTTTTTATGATAAATCTATGTTAGCTTTATTAACATATCACTTCCATAGGTATTAGATAAAGAACTACTTGGAAAAGGAGCTGAATTTCCCCTGGAAAAGTAAACAACTGTATAAATTAATTTTTTTATCATTACTTGAGGCTACATTAAAAAAAGAAAAGATGATTTATCACTGAAGCTCTCTGTATAACCTTCCTGTAATCACTCATAAAAACAAGGTCAATATACTTCATTTCTAAATATGACTTCCTGCAAATCACAATGACATATTAATCTACAAAATCATATACTGCATGTGAATAATTTCTATAGCAGAATTGAAGCACCAGCACCTGGGGCTTAAATAGGCATTCTTTAATAAGACCTCATTAATAAAAATATTTAATTACTTAGTAGTGCCAATATGTTTGGTAACTTCAGCATCTACTAAAAGGCATAAATATTACTGATAATTTCCTCCACTAGAGGCACTTAAAAGTTTGTGTATTTGCTAGACAGGTTCATTTCTGCTGTCTGCAGTCAGAGTCAAAATATCTAATGTCCCATATGGAAATTTTTTTTTTTTTTTTTTTAAATTTTATGCTTCAATTGGTTTACCACATTCCATTCAGAAAAAACCCACACAACAGATTGAACCAATGTCAACACTATCATCCATAATATTAACAGAATTCCTTCTCTTGCATACAAAAGCCTGTGGCCTAGTCACTTCAGAGAACTGAGCAAGTAGATAAATCATGCACAACAGGATGAAGACTTGAGCTCTTTTGAATGTAAGTGCCAGAGTATCTAGTGTCAGCTGAAATAGCACCCCTACTAGCAATCATCTCCAAATAGATGCAGTACAATAAAAGATAACTGCTAGAACTGTTGTCTGATCAGGTCAGCGCTGTGGAGACTGCATTTAGAGAAAAATCAGAATTTCGAATGGATTCCAGGAAAAGACGCGGTATCAACAAAATATAAGGCAAATCATCTACCAAAGTTCACTTGGCTTGCCGACTCTTGTGTTTACTTACTGCAAGATCCATGTGAGTCCTCAATAAGCTGACTTCAGCTACTCAAAAGAACATTTTGCCTGTAGGATTACGACAGCAACATTCTAACAGAACGAAACTGCCCACACGGGCAGGAGGCTCATGAAAGCCCATCTGAATTCCCACTGAACTAGTCCTCCACCACAACAGAGAAGACAAGACTGAACAACTCACTGAACCTTTTGGCCAGCTTTCTCTTTAGTAATTTAAACTCTACAAAACACACAGGCACCAAAAAGCTATTCACCTCCAGGTCACCAGAAAACACTCCTATTCCAACTACTTGCCATCACTGTTGAAGCAACAGACTTCATCAAAACATCCAGTATCTTTAAGAGGCAAAGTTTAAAAGTTAATATTAAGAGCTCCATAGCCTATTAACAGTTTGCACCAACACTTGTCTTGAAAGTACCTTCTTGCTTACACAAAAAAACATGACATTAAGGTAACTTTATTACACTTGGACACATGAGCACATGATTTAGGAATTTTCAGAATTAAGCCTCTCTCTGATGTTTTCCTCAGTGTACCTTCCACATTCAACAAGGGAACAGGGAGCCTACAGGTCTATCTCCTTCAGACTGTCATAAAAATGACAGAATAACACTGAAGAACTAAACTAATTTGATGACACTTATTCTTTATGAAGTTTTGCAATAGCGATGAAGACTATTGTCTAATAAAGCACTAAAAACAAAATTTGTTTTTAATTGCATCTTTTCAGTGTTTTTCTTCAAAATTTTGAAGAGTCAAAGCAAAGCAGAACATCAGATAAGTTAGGCACTTTAGCAGGGATTTGTCCCAGACACTGCTCTCTACTATAGAGGCAGAAATTCATACCTCTATATTTACACATCTTACGTAGCTATACTTTCTCTGCCTCTTCAAAATATGGGGACAATTTTCTTCCCCAGGACAGACAAACAAGAAAAAAATTAGGACACAGCTAACTTCAAAAGTGTTTGTAGACAAAACTGGAAAGCTGATGTTGCAGCACAATTTGTTGAGTTTAAGAATGCCTTGGACAACTACTTGTCCTGACTTAACCTGCCTTCCTCTTCCACCCTAAAACACCTGTGATGCTTCAAAATATCAGAAACAACATAGAAGACAACAGAGGGATGAACATTCCCTCAGTCTAATTAACTGGTCCTTCTTAACAATGATGCAGAGCAGCTACTTTTCTAGCCTTATGACTACATTTTGTCCAATTCAGTCACACAAGCTTTCTGTCAAGATGTTCCTAAAAAGTTTCCCAGACTCTGCAAGTTTAAGCCGCCTGGGAGCACAAAATGAAAGACCCTTTGGGAATGCAGTCCTGAGATGTTACAAGCAGAGAACAGTAGCTTAATTGGCAAGTCAAACCTCCAAACCAGAGCCCAAGTCTATTATCCATATGCTGAGTTTGAGAACATCAGAGTAAGCAAAGTACTACTCTAAATCCTGTGCAGCACATATGACATACAAGGCAATTTACTTTATTCCTGCTCATGTCTTTAATTAATCCTACAAGACTGATTACAGTCCACAGAATTTTTTTTTATTTCCCAAAAACAACCCGAGTAAATACCAACTTACCAGGATTCTTTTACGATCCTTTTCTGATAAAAATTTCACCGGTGGGTATTTCTGGGTGAAACTACAGAACATTTCAAAACAAAGAAGAAAAACGATGTAAGTTTCAGCCTTGCTTCTCCTTTCACATATCTGTCTTTGAAATATGAAAAACTACTCTGACAACCTCCCATTCTTAAAGTTCTGCTACGGGTACGTTTAGTCCTTTTTTCTAAAGAAGGATCTGGGCCAACATGAGAAAATGCCTATGCTTTGTAAAAGCACTGTGAGAAATACTAAAATTGATCTGCAAAAAGTGCTTTTAAAATTTCTGCTTAACTGATTTTCTAGAATGAATCACCTGACTTCTATCTTTTGAGAGCAGAACTGGTGCCAGGCATGACATCACAAGAGAATAAAACAGTAAAACACGAGCAGCGATTGGACTTTTTTTTTTTTTTTTTTTTTTTTTTTTTTTTTAAAGTTTTAAAAAGCAAACAACCTTATCAGAAGTTCTGGAAAAGAAAGCAAGTTGTTTTGACTTACCACATTGACTTCAAATATTTCTCCTTTAAGTTTCAATGTGAAGTTTACAATATAAAGTTTTAATTCTCCTTAAAGTTTCACAGTAATCAATGTAAAGTTTACAATCAGAATGTCGACGAAACTCTTTCTGAGATACTTCAATAATTTTTACCAGAGAACTTACACAGCATGAAAGCTAATCCTAATTTTCTTCTCAGAAATTGCTAGACTGCCATTGTTTTGATGGTCTTCAAGCTATTTTCACTTTAATTTTTTTGCACCACCTTCTTTACAGAAACTTAATCAAAACTGAAACATCCTAAAATAAAATTATGTGACATATGAATCTGAGGTGCTCTCTCAAGCTTCAAATTGATGCTCAGAACCTTAGATGATTTCATGGACATGGAACTATATCACTTCTTTCTCCCGCCACTGGCATGCATTCTGCATACAGCAACAAACGCCTCCAAAGGAAGGTGTGAAAGAAGGTGTGAATTTTATTTATTTATTTCAGTAATTAGCATTGTAGTCTTGCAATATTTTAATAGCTCAGGTTTTTCTTAATTAAGTATCAGTGTGACACTGGACAGAAATCAAACTATGGTTACTCTTCTCCTCCAGTAAGTCCACATGCTAGAGATGCAACTGGGTGTAGCACGCAGCAGGTATATATGCCAAGACTTCACACTGAGATTACATTTTCATCTACTCACAGATAGACGCTGACTGAACTAACCCTACACCTCTGATCTTGAAGCACCTCCTCTGCTTCTAACCTACAGTACTGGCTCAACAGGAATTCTTCAGAGGCAAAGCACAGATGCTTCTGTACTTGCGTCAACTTTTCATCCCAGAGTGAAAGCCATTTTCAGTTTCCTGGATAGGGGAAATAYGGCAGCAGAATCTTCCAATGTTACCCATACAAGAAGACTGAAATAAGAAGCTACCTACACTTGCCTTATATCACCACATGGGTGCTAACGGCAACTCTTTTTCTTTGATTTAAGCTGAGACGCAATGAGAAACAGTAGTGCATAAATATAATGGCACTGGTGGATGAAAAGCTGGACATGAGTCAACAATGTGTGCTCGCAGCCCAGAAGGCCAACCGTATCCTGGGCTGCATCAAAAGAAGCGTGGCCACAAGGTCGAGGGAGGTGATTCTGCCCCTCTACTCTGCTCTCCTGAGACCCCGCCTGGAGTACTGCGTCCAGCTCTGGAGCCCTCAGCACAAGACAGACATGGACCTGTTGGAGCRGGTCCAGAGGAGGGCCACAAAAATGATCAGGGGGATGGAACGCCTCTCCTRTGAAGAAACGCTGAGAGAGTTGGGGTTATTCAGCCTGGAGAAGAGAAGGCTTTGGGGAGACCTCATTGCAGCCTTTCAGTACTTAAAGGGGGCTTATAAGAAAGATGGGGACAAACTTTTTAGCAGGGCCTGTTGCAACAGGACAAGGGGGAATGTTTTTAAACTGAAAGAGGGTAGATTTAGATATAAGGAAGAAATTTTTTACGCTGAGGGTGGTGAGACAGTGGCACAGGTTGCCCAGAGACGTGGTAGATGCCCCATCCCTGGAAACATTCAAGGTCAGGTTGGATGGGGCTCTGAGCAACCTGATCTAGTTGAAGATGTCCCTGCTTACTGCAGRGGGGTTGGACTAGATGACCTTTAAAGGTCCCTTCCAACCCAAACTATTCTATGATTCTATGATAATGCAGACATGCAAGACACAGCCTTCCTGTGAGAGAAAGGCAAATCCACCAATAACAACAACAGGCTTAAGGAGTTTAAAAAAAAAAAAGTGAAGTGCCAAATAACTTGATGAAAGGTAAAAGTCAGTCTCCTCCATTTTTAAGACCACTACTTTAAGGTCACATTAATCCAGCATGGAGTAATACTGATGCCAAAGGGACCTCCCAACCATTTTTGCTCCTTCCATTACACCAGTACTAGCTTAGAGGCAGTGGGCAGGAGTCTGGAACTGATTCAGCTGAATGTTCATCTTTTGGCAACAACGTTGAGTTTATCTTGACCTAATGCTTGCTTTGATGACTACATGGCAATGTTTTTGCTGTGCAAATTATTAAGAAAAACTTTCCAACTTTAGCTTCAGTTAAACAACCTCTTGTCATGAGACTAGCACTAAGGAATTCTTGTCTTTCCTGCTTCCCAAAAGCATGACGATGGCTTGCTTTCAGGTTTTATCAGCTTATGAGGTAAAAAAAAAAAACATTGACACTAGAGAGTAAGCTTTGCAAGCAGGATCAGCTTCAGGTATCTGACAGTGAGTAGTTATTTACTGTCACTTTATATAGGTATAAAATTCAAAAATTACTAATTGCAACAACCCATATGCAGTTGAACCAGCAGAGGTAAATGGCTACACTATTTGAAAAACCCAACAACAGTAAGAGCCCATATTTTSATATGGGCCATAAGAGCTCATAAGCCCACATTTTGTGAAAGTATAATTCYCAGATCGGCTTATACAGAGGTAAAAAAACATTCTGATTCTTTCTCCTCATTGCTAGACATTTGAAACAAGACTCATCAATACACTGCAAACACTAGTCAAAAAGAAAAGAGCATTTAGATGGCTCCTGGGAGAAGTTTTAACTTAATGGTTCCACCCAACAACTCATTGCTCATTTGGAAAAATATAACAATTATAAAAAAAAAGAGCCAATCAGGATTATCTCCCAGAAAGGCCCTCTGTGAATGGCAGAAGGAAATACCTGAATTGCCAACAACTGACACTGAAGATATACGGGGCTATCAATAAAGATTAAATAAGTCAATTGAACAGAGGCAGGACATCAAAAATTTCATCTGAACATAAAATCTTTACTCTATAATTTGACCGTCATAATTGGTATGGTAGTATGACACACAACTACTACAGGTGACGCAGTCTGCAGTTTGATTCATGTTGCCAATACATCACCTAGTTTGATCCATGAAGTTCACGCTTATATTAAGAGATGAGCAATCAGATCAGTATTCTCACTGAAATAAATTGCACGTGGCAGGTCACTGAATCTTTCAAATCAAGTGTAAAAAACCCAGAACTGACAATGTTTTTTTCTTTTCTCTTTTTCTTCCCCCCCGCCCCCCCCAAGACACACACACAGGAAGGGTGGGAGGAGGAGGGATAACTGCTCGCTGGCAAGACAAAACTCAAAACACCAAAACACTGCGGGTGTCGAGCGCACCTCTGGCCACGAGCAATGGGATTCTGGCCCCCTCTCCAGAGGAACAGCACACAACCACCAGTATGCCATACATAACCATCCAAGCTTACTGTTACTGCTTGGATAAGTCCAGCCTTGGCCCTTTGTAATGCAGCATTCTCAGCTAGCTGTTTGCTTGGGACATCAATAGTGCCACCCGTGAAACAGTATGACTGTCAAAAGCAGCACTATCCTTATCAGAGCTGACAATTCCCACCTGTATTCCAGACCTTATTTTGTGATGAAAAGCATCTGCCCATGAGGGCACTTAGATGGGAGAACTCATCTGGCAGAAAGGCAACCAGGCTGGGGAGCGAGGGAGTTATTTGCAAAGAGAGACTGAAACRCCTGGTTTCCCCATCCAGCTTACTATCAGCACTCAAGTGATTCTGCTGGCATAAAAGTGAGGAAATGATGTTGCAGGGTGGACACAAGCAGGCAGGGAAAAATGGATCAGGCTCAGATTTTTTTTTTTTTTTTTTAATAACAACTGTGTCAATTTAAAGCACTTGTGGAACTACAGCACATATTTAATATCTGCAGCTCATCAAAAAGCTTGTCTGCTTTTCCTCAATCACATCATCCAATTTAATCCAAGATACCACATTCCCTTACAAATCCTGAGAGAAGCGAGTCAGTCGGGCTCATCCCAAGCACATGCACAGACTAAGATTCACAAGCAAATCACTGTACATCAGCTGAACCACGGTAACTGATCACAAGTGTGGGAAATGTGAGGTAAAATGTATTTTCAGTCTCTTGAAGTTGAAACCAGTATGTTTTAGCACACACCTGGGTTGGACTCACTAAACCATGGTAATCCGTTCACCAGCTGGACTCAAACCAGCAAATTCCTCCACGGGATTTGAACTTTACAAAATTCCAGCACTCCCAGTTTACTTTAGTGGGATTAATCAACCTGAATACCTTAAGCATTAATGTCTTCCAGCATTCAAGGCCCCATCCTCACTTACATATGATAAAAATCCAAAGGTACTGAGGGTATATGCAAAACATGTATCTCAAGCCTACAGCTACAGAATTGACCGCTACAGAACAGAAACTATGCTTTTTAACTGCTTCCCAAATTTAGCAAAAGAGACATACCTTTTTTCTAGATCTTTGATTTTCTCCCTTAGAGGTGCAACAGCCTAAAATAAAGGAACAATATTTAATCTTTGAAGAATAGAACAAGATTCACATCACAAAACATGCAAATAGGAAGTTACTTTAGAGCAAAAATCATGGCAGTTTCCTACAAAGAGCTTCACGGAAGACACTCCAAGAAACTTGCATCTTAAAGCATCCTTTATGTCAAAAAATACTTGAACCTTTTTCACCAAAAATCAAATCACCTAGTACAGTGTGAAATCCCTTAGCTTACCGCTAAAACCAGAACACCTCAAGGCTATGAGTACCATAGCCTTGTTGATAAGAACATCCAGTGTTATGATTCCTATTTGTCAAAGTGAAGTCAGAAGTGACTTGTCCGAGATTGTCAAAGGCAATCTATATTGAGCAACAGCACAATAGGACAGTCAGTAAAACCTCAACTATTTAAATGGACAGCAGATACACATACTTAAGAGGACACAGAGGCATTAGCTCCAGTGCAAAGGCTGTAATTCTCTCAAAACATGGTATGTGAATTTAAAGAAACATCACGTTTAAAAATCTAAGATACATTTTACATCATGATTCGACAGTATATCTAGGCTTTTAAAAAAATATTAAAAGGAAATTTGTTAGAAAATACAGTTCACCTACCAAGACTTCTGTTTGCATTTTCACTGCTTTGAAAGACAGAATCACTTAAGTTGGCATCAGTTTCAGGTTCTTTATCACAGGACCCAAATTTCTAACAGTCCTGCCAAATTTCAACAAGTCCCCGAACTCTTGTTTTTAAGTTTACTAAAACCTTGTCACAAAATTTACCGTCTAGGACCATACATAAGTTGAAAGCTATCAGAGGGTTATCACTTGAAATAGTACTATATAGCAACACATCACCAATCACCATTAATTTGTTTTGTACAAATATTGCTGGTTAGAGCTAGACAATTCAGGAACTTCATGAACTGAAATAAGCTACATATTCATGTTAAGAGGAAGTACAGTATTGTCATTGATATTCATTAAATATCTAGCTCTGTGGAGCAGCAAATAGTTCTCGAAACCGTTATGCTTATTCTGATGGTTCAAGATACTGTATAACTAAAGCTTTAAAAACAATATCCAGAAATGCTCAACTTCTCAGACCTTACAGTAACTCTGATCTACCCATTGAATTTCAAGCATTTGACAATTCTGAAACAACTGGGATTTTCAGAATGCTTGTTGCAATGTTTACCAGAATTTTAAAAGAAAAAGAAGGAAAAAAAAAAAAAAGAGGAATGCAAAAGACATAAACTAAGAACACAGTCTTTCTATTGATTTTAAGCAATTTCAGTGGGCTTCTCGCTGTGTCCAGAGGAATCATTGCTATATAAATCTGTTGGAATACAAGACACTAGGCAGACCAGACTACACTAGTACGGTCACACACACCCACACAAGGGATAGGGGGTATTGACCTCAAAGACTTTTGTATCTATTAAATTCTTTGTTTTATTGTTATTAGACTGGAAGTCTAAAAACATCTGGAGAAAGATCTGTTGCACAAATTCTTAATATTTCACAACAAACTGAGGTTGAAATGGAAATCCAGAGGTATTGGTACACAGTTCAGAACCACCGGTGTGTTCAATACCCGTGTCTACTCCAGAAATTGCCAGGACTCGTGCTTAAAGCATTGGTACAGCACACCATCCCTGACCACAAACACCGCCACCTTTGTTCATTAGTTAAGAACAAAGCAAAGCATTTTTGGGAGGTTTCAAATTTCTAATGAAACTTATATATACTTAACATTTTGTAAGGGTGATAGAGGAAAGAATTTGTGTATATCCTTCATTCAGTAACAAAAAACAGCTCTCAGGAGGACTCTACCACAGTCTCTACAGCAAATGAGACAGTAGAGCTATTACTTTCAAGAAAGGTTTAGAGGAAAAAAAAAAGAAAAACATAAGAGTCACAGATCTATGTTAGAAACTCCAGTATAGTGAAGAACACAGTTCAAAAACTTACGTACAGACACAAATCCAATGCTTTGAATGGTTTTAGTGGAATAGAGAGTAATGAGATAGAACTAAATACACCCTTTCAACATGAAATGAGTGAAATGGAGTCCTCAAAACAAAACAGACTACAACTATTAGCAAACTGACCTCCTCTATTTTACTTTCCACCTTCTGGTCCCCATTTTCTTGAAGAGACCTGTTGGCAAGAAAAGAAAAAACATAATCCATACCTAAGCAATAGCTGCTCCACTGCACCTGCATCATGCTTTTCCTGTTAAAACAGTATCTTCAAAGCATCCCAAGTTAGTATTATTTCAAAGACATACTCAGAGGAAATGAAAGCGGATGGTCTAATTCCCACTGAAATCAGCTAGTCTTGTCACCAAGTTTGGCAGAAACTGAACCAAGCCCACAGGAAAGAGTAATAACAATAAAGACGACATTCATTTTACAGAGAAAATTAACTTCATTGTAGAAAAGTGTCTAATCACTGCACTAAGATAGGGTCAGCAGAAATGTTTTTGAGTGTAGTTTTACTATGCAAATGCCTAAGATGTCTTTTTGAGGGTCTCTGTTTACTGTATGCTACAAGTATGCTAACAAAACATTTTCTCTTAATGCCACAAACGTAACTGTAATTTCAATCAAAAAGAGAGAAGGGCAAACATGTCTAGCTTTGACTTTGAACTTCTACAAAAACAAGGAAAAAACCCTATACCAAAACTTGTCTTAAGTGACCGTCTGATGGGCAATACTGACTTAGCACACAAATGCTACTTGTTTGAAATGAAGCCAAGCTTATACACTGAAGGATGTCAAGGTAACTTGTGAAAACACAGTACTGTCTAAGACGTTGGTGTCTTGCACAGACCTGTGTGGTCTTATTTAGCATCTAATTGTGTAAAGTATCTCAATTAGTTGTGTTCATTCTTTGACCAAACTTCTACAAGTGTAGAATATGTTTTTTTAAATTTTACCTCTTGCATCTCGTCTATGTGATTTCCCTTAATTTTACATAATTCTTTTTTTTTTTTTTTCAATTAAACCTTCTGAAAGGGGAATTATTTATCTTACAGTAGTAAGTTTTTGCATAGTACAGGATTCATGGGTATCCAACATAAAATGGAGTTCTTTCAAGTAAAACAGAGATCCTTTACTTGGGACCTGAAGTCATTACACCTAGGGAAACAGAAGATCCTTTGTTAAGCAGATATACATATGCCACACTGTTAGAAGTTAGAGCAATGATTCCCTTCATATCCCTCTGTAAAACTCTCTTACTAAAAAGTCAGTTCAGTCTATTACTGAGGCAAAAATCTGATTGATCGGATTCGTTTTGTCGTATCAGTAAAGAGTGCAGTAAATTCCTAGACTAAGACACACAGAGCCTGAACCATCTTTTCAAAACAAATTGTAATTTATTGTAATAGTGGCAAATAAAAACCCTGCAGTTAACAGAGTATGAATTTACTACAAGGAAGTAATATTCAGTAATTCTTGTGAATTTTTCAAATGTTTTCCCAAATAACAAAAATCTACAAAAAGCTATGCAAACAATCTGTGGAATACATAGCCTTTCCTCTCTGCTAAATGAGCAAGGAAAATTTGGAAAACCTCTCAGAATATAAAAAGGTTCCCACTTTTGTTTATTCACAAATCCTGGAACTTAAGGACTGGCACTCTGCAGTTCAGTTTTTAATGAGCTCTTCCTCCTAACAAAGACAATCTTATTGGCTGAGGACCAACATCAGACCTTCAGAGATAAAGTTTTCCCCCTCAATAGCTCTATAATGGACACCTCAAATAAGAAGTCAGATACAGCTAATGGTAGAATTTGTAAGGACAGCTTATCAGGGAATGAACGCACTGGATCCCACACCCACCTGCCCTCCTCAAACCCCTCTGAGGTTCTTGTCCTTCCTTTGGAAATGCTCAGCTGCTCCTGTAACAACTGCGAAGCTGCCATAGTTTGCTCATCACAATAACATGGTAATCTAAATGATATTTCCATCTGCAAGCCACAGCAGCTGTTTGCCTAACAGCTGAACACTTTGTAGCAAGGGTGGGAAACTCCAAGAGAAGTAAAGTGGACAGCTTGGGACAGGAACAGATCCCAGGGTAAGCTGTCCTGGGTGAATGAGAGCCCACAGAAAATTCATTAATTTTCTTACTTTGCCTCAAACTTTCTTTACTCTGTGCTGCTAAGCATGGCAACAGAGTACCAAAACACTTTACTAGCAAAACAACACAAAATATTTTGTCCTCTATGCACAAAGACTTTGTTGTAGGGAACAGACTGTCTCCATATTCTCTTCACCTTCTTTTTCAGTTGTGTCTTCCTGGTGAATTTTTCCAGAGGACAAACATTCACATGCAAGCAGAAATACTGTGAAAATCTGCATGTTTTGCATGCATATGCTATGCCTTCCTATTTCTAAGGGCAAAAATTCTGGGGGACAGTGCAGGATTTTTTTTGCTTTTCAGCAGTTAAACCATGAGATTCTCTCCCAATTAATTGTCGAGGAGGAAAAACCCTCAAAACCACATTTCTAATTCTAGGTACAGAAACATAATTATGGCAAGCAGTGGAGGATCTGCTGCTCTTCAATGTTAAAGCCTGTATTGTCATTGAGATATGGTCAGATCTGTGCTGAGGAAAAGCAGAATCCAAGACTATGTGCCCAGCTATGCCAACCAACTTGTCTGAAAATATCTCCAAAATCAGAAGATGAATTTGTGTAAAGGCAGATGCTGAAGTGAGATAAGATCCTGCGTGAGACTTGCAGCAGACATACAACCCTTTTTGAGACTGAACACCTTGTATTTAAAAAACGGTATCAGCTGCTTAGCAACCATCCAAACAACAGTGTGAGCTGCTGTTCTATTTTCTCCCTATTTGATATACAGTGATATATGTTGATGGGAAAGGTAAGTTATTTTATTTCAGATAAGGATATTCAATACAAAAATTATATACGTTACCTCATATTGACAAAGTTTCCCCATACAGCTGGAAAATAAGAAAAGAGAGAACATTACAGTGTCATATAACAGTACATGAGGTTATTTTTTCCTATTATCATCAAAAGGAATTTAAAACAATATTAAGTATGTTAATCACAAATTACCTAAATAAGTTACATACATGCTATATATACACACACCAAGTGACTAGAACACAGTTTAAGAGTATGGGAGGAATTCTGATGAAATTCCATGAGACTACAAAAAAGTAGGAAAATACAGTAATTCAATAAAAAAGGACTAGATTAGTCCAGTGCACACCTGGAATTATCTAACCAGTAAATGAGCAGATATACTTATCTGATCATTACCCCCACACTATATTACATAAACAAAATGTACAAGAATTCTCTGAACTATAATTTGACACTGCACACAGATTAAACAAACCAAAGCTCTGGACTTGTTTATTAGGGCTATTGAAAAAAATGGCAAGAGCAAGAAAGGACTCCTGTAGACCTGAACCACACAAACTGGAAACTGCAGACTGACAAGAGTAAAAAGACTGGCCACTACAGGCAAACAAAGATCATTTATTACACTCTTCGTTTGGAAAAAAGTTTTAAGGAAGACAAACTGCAGTAWGAAATAGCACAGCAAACATGTATCAGCTGCTTCTCTGTGTTCACAAAAAGATTCATCTGCCCAATTTATTTTCAACTAGGAAAAAAATCTTCTAAAACTGTTCAGGGTTTAAGTGATTACACAAAGACTATCAGAACACTGATTTTCCTTTTAACTTTCAACTAGGACATAGAATGTAGTTTAAAGTGAAAAAATGAGATGCCATAAACCAGGCTACGCTACAGAGTTGAAAACTTTAGATTGTCAAGACAAACAAGGTTAATACAGAACAGTTATGTAAGGGACTCTGCAACAATAAGCAACACAGGAAATATACCCAGAATATTGCCAGAAAATCATTCTGCAATTGCTCTTTAAGAGACAAGGCTCAATCTAAGGATCCAAATTACACTGGGTCTTAAGAAGGAGGAGTAGTCTATATGCAGTATTAACATACATATAGAAAGCTTCTGAAGTGTCCTCAGGTTTTGTAAGTCACGCTTCAGGTCTCAAGTAGCAGCTAATGAAGTATTTTGCCTAGATTCAGGCTTCGCACATACATTTTCATGATTGTTACTTATTGATCTCAAGCAGACGATGAGGTGTTACAGAAACAAGAAAACAAAAAATGCTGCTACAGTCGCAGGCACCTTCCAGGCAAGAGAAGAAAGGAAACATACCCAGGAAAGAGGAGCAGGGAGGACAAGGGTGAGGATGCAGTAATGCAGTCGCTGTTCCACCCTTTAGGGGATGGCAAAGCTACTGAACTGTTTTTAACTACTGAGTGCTGCTGAGTAATTCAAAGAGTAACTCGAATTCATGACAGACTATCAAACAAACTGTAGGAGGGCACTGTGATATCTGTGGTGGTATCATAAAACCTCTCATCTTCTGGGGAAAAGATAAGGAAGCTTTACATTAGAACAGATGATCAATAAAATCCAACTTAATTTAAAAAACACTGTGGATTTTATGTTAATTAGATAAAGTAAATTCTCTGTGGGAAAAGGGATACAGTGTTGAGCACTAAGTTGAATTCAAGTTATTTACCCTCTGGCTAGGATTTTAGAATTATTTATGATAACATTGGTGGAAAAACTCCTTTTTTTTTTTTTTTTTGCAGTGAATGATGACCATCTGGCAACTACAGGTACAGAATTCTCAAGTTATACATTACTCAGCTATACTTACAATCAGTTGTTTTTCTGGGCTACAGAACCCCATACAAATAACATAACATATTGTTTACGCAGTGGCAGGAAACATCTGGGCTTAGTTGGTGAAGCAGGAATTGATGAAAAAAGGAGTCGCCAGCTGCAGCACAAATACCACCCTACCAGTTTTGTTGCAAAGACAGTGCAGCTACACTGCATACAAGAAACTGGCTTCCTAAAGAAAACATGTTAATTGCATGTGCTCAGTGTCCACAGCAGGGAAGGGGAGCTCAGAAAGGCATTCGTGTACTTCCAGAAACAGTATGCTTGATATCCCAGTTCTGTAGGAGTAAATTACCTTCCATTAAACCTCTAGGAAGCGTATTTTTGTACCATTGCAAAAAAGAATGAAACTGCAAAATGAACCACATAGGAGATACCATATGCAGGGATCTGAAGAACCCTGAAGTCTCTCACATGCAGAGAAGTGCCGCAGAAACTTGCTTGAACATACTGCGCTCACAAGGGATTCCGAATGCACAATTCTAAGGAGGATCTCTTTGGCTACTGCGTGTTCACATACAGCTTACATCAAGGTTGAAGGGATCAGAGGTAAGGTTTTGCACTGCAGTGGAATTAAGGTTTTGTTGTTTTTTTTCTAAATGCACATCACAATTGTTTATATAATGGGCTTACACAGCTGCAGAACTAGCAGTATGACTATGGCTTACAGAGGATTTCCTTGACTTGTCGCTTCCTTGCCTTAAAGGTTATGCCAAGGCCAGTTTGACATTCAGGCAAGAATGATGGAAACATATTAAGGCAAGTGGGCCCAAATCCACAAGCAGAATGATGCAGAATTACAAGCCTAAATCCAAGACAAAAACCCTCACAGGCACCATAAACCCCTTGACAGGCCCACCAAGTTCAGGCACCAAAAGCTGCAGACATGTGGATGGTTAAAAAAGCTTCCATACCAGCAAGGTCATGAATCAGGCACTACACATAAACCCAGTTTTCAAAAGCATCAGACTCCTAATGGACCCAATTTGATCAAACGCTAACATAACTGAGCACCTCACTGTAAAAGCCAGTCTTAAAAAAAATACAATTAAAAAAAAATTCCAACTCTAAAGCCAAATCTTTTAAGCCAAGAGGTATTCATCCAGGATAACAGTCTTATGCCAATTCTCAAACCTTAGAGATTTAACACCCTCACCCCCCACAGCCACACACAGTACGTACTCTATGAAGAACTTCCTATTCATCCAACCAGAGAGCATTCATGGACAGAGAGCCCTCCTGCCATCTACTGAAACTCTGTGCAAGGGAAGAATTCATGATTAATTGGACTAGACAGACAGAAGCATGAACTGTAACCAAACAATTAAGACACTCACCTACAAGAGAGAAGAAATAGAGGTTCTGCTTATTCTCTCAAAGACTATTTGTAAACCTTATCCAATGACTGATTAAGGTAATAATAAGTTGCCATTAGGGAACAGATCAGAATACCTGGATTGTTCTGAGACACATGAAAGCCTGGTTTAACGGCCTGTACAAGAAAGGCGTAGTCCTATTTTGACTCTATCTGTTCTGGGATGTTTTTGCCCCTCTGCATCCCTTCTGTAAAATAGCAAGAACAATCATTTTTATTGTAGCGTTTTTGCAAGGATTAATTGCAAGTACCATGAAGATTAAAAATACATCAGAGGCATTAGTCACTCCCACAGACATTACACTTTAAAGTGACAGCTTCCAGAGAAGAAGAATGACATGCCCTGGATGAAGCGATAAAGAACTATACTTCTAGAAAAGAGGATATTTGTTTCCTAAAGCCTTAATCGCAGTATTGTTATTAAAGAGGTATTTACATTTTGCCAACTAAACATTAATCACTCATGGTTTTCAGAAAACCTCAATCCTCTTGTTTGTTTGGTTTGTTGTTTGTTTTTTTCCCCTCCAGCCTCTGAGAGATAAAGCTATAATTATTTGGCAAGCACAGCCTTATGGTAAAATTGTTGTAGATTTCCAAGACTTCTCAAAACTACCTTAAACACAAGCCAATCAGTCACAGACAAGTAAAGAATGGTTTTCTTTCTACCGAATACATTTATATTCCTGGAAATTTAATGGTTTGTTTAGTTTTTCTAGAGAAGACCCTTTCTGAAATTATGCCGGATACAGAGCAGTACGATGACTGGGCTACTTTCAGCAAAGGAATATTCCAAGAGCTATCCTTTGGATACAAGCCAACCCTGCCTGCATGAAGTAAAAAAAAAAACAAACACAAAATCTGTTAAGCCACACTCAAAGAAGTACAACAGAAATCCCAAGCACTTTGCTGTTGAGCATCTACTATTAAATGGACACTTTCCTATCTATCATAGTCAGACTTCTAGTTCTGACCAGCTGCACTTCATAGCAGACAAGAGTTATTCTTCTAGATCCTCAGAATATAGGAACAGGATGTATGTTTTCACCTGAATTTCCTTTGAGTATGTCATCTGCAATAATACTTACTGTATACGTTTCTATAAAACACAGACTACTACTCTGAGAACCTTGCATGCCTTAATTAACTCATCCACAATAGGCTGGGGAACCAGAAAAATAACACTATCACAATCTGAAGGTGGGAAAACACAGAATCTCAAAGGAAGCCTGTGCCTTTACTCCAGGATGATCCCTTTTCTCTGGGTCTCTTTAAATGACATTTAAATCAAGTCATAGACTATCACAAGGCACCAACAGTAATAAACGCTCATAATCTGAAATTATTAGTGACAATATTAGTTTCAGCATCACATACATTTTAAAACAGATGTTTTAAAAAGCAAGACCATGATGCCCATAGAGATCCAACTGTACCAAAAATGGATGCAATCTCTTTTAAAACCATTTTCTTTCCCAATGGCTTTGTTACTTGCATTTTCAAGACACTCAGTTAAAAAAAAACTTTTACACAAACTTTTGTCTAAGCAGATTTAGCTGAAAACACAGGATTTTTTCCCTGTATCACCCTCCTTACAACCTCTGCTTCTCAGAATAAAAAGAGTACAAGATGATGTTCGTTTCAAACAGATCTCACTATCAACAGAAACAGCATGCAGGAACAATATGAATTTATATACTGTCGTAACCTGAATTTCTAGAGCAAAATCGTAAGCTCTGAATGTCCAGAGTGAATCGCTTCAGCCAAACTTTCTGTTTCAGAGAGATGCAATGTCATTCAAAAGAGGTTTTTTTTCCTTAAATCTGACTCTCCATAGTCACTCAGCAGCTTCAGTCTCTTGGTAGAAATAAGCTTTTTGTCTCCAGAGGAAAACTTGACAAACAGGAAAAGTAGGCAAAGGGAGCTCATAAAATGCTTACTATTACAGATGCATTAAAGTCTTAAAAATTCTTTTGCAGATCTCAATTAGATATGTAATAATGTAAAGAAAACTATTATTTCCTTTAGGAAACTATTATTTCCCACACAACATCCTTGTCGCTAAATTGGAGAGATATGGGTTTGATGGATGGACTACTCAATGGATAAGGAATCGGCTGGGTGGCCGCATCCAAGGAGTTGCGGTCAATGGCTCAATGTCCAAAGGGATATCAGTAACAAGCGGTGTCCCTCAGGGGTCTGTATTGTGACCGGTACTGTTCAGTATCTTTATTAATGACACAGACAGTGGGATTGAGTGCACCCTCAGCCAGTTTGCAGATGATACTGAGCTGAGTAGTGCCATTGAGGGAAGGGATGCCATCCAGAGGGACCCTGACAGGCTTAAGGAGTGGGCAAATATGAACCTCATGAAGTTCAACAAGGCCAAGTGCAAGGTCCTGCACCTGGGTCGGGGCAATCACCAGTATCAATACAGACTGGGTTACGAATGGACTGAGAGCAGCCCTGCCGAGAAGGACTTGGGGGTACTGGTGGATGAAAAACTGGACGTGAGCCAATGTGCGCTTGCAGCTCAAAGCCAACTGTATCCTGGGCTGCATCGAAAGAAGCGTGGCCAGCAGGTCAAGGGAGGTGATTCTGCCCCCTCTACTCTGCTCTGGTGAGACCCCACCTGGAGTACTGTGTCCAGCTCTGGGGCCCCCAGCACAAGAAAGACACGGACCTGTTGGAGCAGGTCCAGAGGAGGGCCACAAAAATGATCAGGGGGATGGAACACCTCTCCTATGAAGAAAGGCTGAGGGAGCTGGGGTTGTTCAGCCTGGAGAAGAGAAAGCTCCAGGTAGACCTTATTGCGGCCTATTAGTACTTAAAGGGGGCTTACAAGAAAGATGAAGAGAAACTTTTCAGTAGGGCCTGTAGTGATAGGACACACCAAGGGGCAATGGTGTTAACCTAAAAGAGAGTAGGTTTAAATTAGATACAAGGAAGCAATTCTTTACTATGAGAGTGGTGAGACACTGGAACAGGTTGCCTAGAGAAGTTGGATGAACGCCCCATCCCTGGAAGTGTTCAAGGTCAGGCTGGACGGGGCTCTGAGCAACCTGATCTAGTGAAAGATGTCCCTGCCCATGGCAGGGGGGCTGGACCAGATGATCTTTAAAGGTCCCTTCCAACACAMACCATTCTATGATTTCGCCAATGCATTTCAAACTGCATTTTATAGTCTAGATTCCATAACAATAAAAAAACCTCAATTGTATCCTATCTGTAATTCCAGTAGTTTGTTAATTTGCTTTAGAAAATTATTATACTGATGAGAGTATGTTGCAATATTAGTGGAGATAACATACAATTACTAATCATAACTTTGTGTTACAGAATGTCACCTTCCTGGGTGAAGTTTATGATTATGCCTTTGGGGAATGTACAATAATTTGAATATTTAAAAAAAAAAAAAATCTACTCCTCTGATATGTCTATACAGATTTCTGTACGGCAGGTAGTTCTTCCTGTTATACTTCCTGAACTGATGTCTTGTTCACAGTAAAGTTCCTGCCCCAAATCAAAGACACCAGATAGGAACTGTAGATTTTCCCACATGGGAAGTACCCTAGACACCAGGATATAGGGTTTTCTGAAGGGGAAGATGCTCTCTCTTCCCCTTGGATAACACCACAACTCTACATCAATCCCTCAGCTAGTCATCACCTAGCGAAACAAAGGCAACATAGTCACCAGGACAACGTTTTTGTACCTTCTCTTAAGAACCAATACTTAAACTTTGGCAAACCAATACACTCCTACAGCTGTGAGATATAACATTATGCAAATCTTCTTTCTTTACAAGAGTTAATGGAGCTTCACGCTGGATGGGAAGCTAACCATGAATACTTATTCTAACATTTCAGTTAGCATTATCACTTTATGACTGAATTCTGTTCTTCGTTTCCCAGACAGCAAATTCTTTCCAACTCTTCTGTTAAATCTTTTTTCCAGTTCTCTGTTCAGTGTTTCTACTCCTTCCTATCTCATATCTTTAGCAAATCATTCTTTACCACTACTCATCCATTTTTGTCTATCCTTTGTATTTTGCCACAAGTAAGGTAATGCACTCCAATTGTTAGTTACTACAAACAGAAAAAAACATCCAATATTTACAACAAAAAAACCAGAATGCATATAACTCATCGCAGTTCCAAACAGGATCTTCGATTTTCATCACCACGTATACTTGAGTGTGCCTGGACATCATAAAACTTTCTAGCTTTGAATTTACTGGCTTGAAACAAAGTGGTTTGCAAATATGTTGACTGCCTACAAAAGGTTTGCATTTCCAAGGGAGACAACAGAAGGACTTTGACCTATACCTAACTGGAGTACTATGTAATAACTACATTCTGAAGCGGGTCAAAATTATTTTTGCAATGCAAAAGCTAAGCAATCTAAATTGCTAACATCCCTGTGTCCCCTTTTCACTTAATAATAGAGAAAGAACTGAAAACCTTAAGTGTCTTTCCTTAAACAGCAGCAGATGGTGAAAAAAACGACACCTATCTCCAGATAAATCTGATCTACACAATTCAAATGCACAAAATCTGTTGAGAAAAGCATTTTCTCCCTTTGCTTTAAAGCAACACGGCACGTTAAAGAAACCAACAGAAACCTTCTAAGCCAACAGACCTGTACGTGCTACTGCCAGGGCCACACATCTCCCTGTTTCAAGTGAAGGAAAGAGAAAGCAGCAGACCTGTTATCTCAACAACTGGAATATATCATATGCAGTTTTACACAAATCATGCTTTCCCCAATCTAGACAGCAGCCCTGATTTTTCAAATGCCTTTTAAAAAAGAAAAAAAAAAAGGAGGGCACTGTCTTCTTTAATTTAGCCCTTGACCTTCCCTTGTTTCCCAGACATGACTAGCAGAACTGTGGGACATTTTTCAAGAAACTCAAAGAGCAGAGAATATTCCACACTCCCAAGATAACGATGATACACCAGCATGTATGTCAAACCCCAGAAACTGAGCAGCCACCCAAGGTAATATGACTCAAATTAGGGTGGCAATCAAATGATGGGTCATGACTCAAATCGATTATTTTCAGCATTTTATTTTAAGTTTGTTGACTGCTAAGATTGTTTTCAGCAGACTCACAGCATGCTCCAACGGTCAGCACTGTAACTGAAACAAACTCACTTTTCCCAGTTACCTTTTACAAACCCCCTCAGGTAAGTTGGTGCAGTAACCCGCATCTCTCCATCCCTAGGGTCCACGAACGAGAAGCTGAAAACTACGAGCTTCAGCTAAACTCTGCTTTGGTCAACCAACCTTACAGAAAAGAAACAAGCAATATAAATGATAGGGAAACATTTCCCCTTTGCAAAAACACAGAGGGGAAAGAAGATGAAAGCTCTAAGAGTGTTTGTCCTTGAGTAGAATGATGACAGCACCACCTCCTGCACATGCCACAGAAAAGACAAATACTAAGTGGAGATAAAATATTAAAGACAAATACTAAAGACAACTACTAAATGGAGATAAGCTGGGAACTGTAAGGGTGAACTTCTCCAGGATGCCAAAAAATTGGTTTAAAACATCATGGCTAGCAAAGCAGAGTTGGAGTCCATCTATTCCTGACAAACTCAACCGAAGTGTGAACAAATTTTCATAAGCTACATGGCTACGGCTAGTTGGAAGCCTGATGAGTAGGGAACTGGAAGCTGTTGAAGACAGTAAACTTATTTGCATAAACCCACAGATGAAAGGCAGCTCTGCAGGACATGAAGCCAGCAAGCAAATGTTTTTGGTTTGGTTTTTTTTGGTGGAGAATCCATGGCATGCTGACACAAAAAGCAGGCGGGCCTGATGTCACATCAGACCATTTCTAACTCTTCCATGGCCAGTCAATCCCGCTGTCTAGTTGTAAAACAGCTGGGGAAGGAAGATTTCTGGTATTCTCCACAGCGGTCCTGAATAACTTTCAGACAGCTAGCCTGAAGCAATAGGACAGGACCAAATTCACAGCTACTTTTCTGTTATGAAAAGTGAAAGTAAAAGCTTATCAGAACACAATATTAAGTAGCATTTAACCTTTGTTTTGAACACACGCAAGACAAGCAACGTGGAAGGGGCTGGTAAGATTCAAACCAAAAAGCTTACTCACACCTTGATATTCTGAGAAGAGCACATTACATTCTTCCTAGCTGATGGAAATCTGGCAAAAACAAATGGCTAACATTGTAAAACAAAGGATAACAACCATGGAAACTAACAATGCTGGGGGAAGTCAAGCCACTACACTGCAGGATGTACTTCCCTCACATTATTTTGACATTTTGTTTTTAAGTTGTTTCAGTAGCTGTGCTGTCATTTATCTTACAAAGGTAATGAGGTCTTAAGCTTGGATCTCATGACAGCACCCTACTATTTCTTCTTTTTTCACTTGGACTGACATACTTCCTCAGAACTATTTGATCTACAAATGAGCAAAGAGAACTGTTCTACTTTACCAGAAATAGAGCTCTTAAATTTATTTTCATTAAGAACATGTAACTCCCTTGTTATACCAAGACATCAGTAGATTGTTTACAGTAGCATCAAGATTAAGGCAAACCATGCAGATTGATGAACTCTGGTCTTTAAATCCTGGCTACAAGATTTACAGTGTATTTCCAACAGCTTAAATAAGGTCCTTTTTCTACAAAGACAGCCTCACTGAAGCATGTCAGTATGTCCGTATAAAGCTGAATAAACATTTAAAACTTCAAAGGGAATGAGTTTAAGGTGTCTATGTATTGACACACCAACCCACAAACAGGTGGGCTTTTTAAAAACAAAACAAAACTCTCAGCCTGCATATAAGTTACCTCTCTCAGCCTGCATATAAGTTACTTATATTATGGTGACACTGTTTTTTTTTTTTTTAACAATATCTATTTAATTGGTTGCTGTTTTATGATCTGTCTACATTTCTCATTACAGACAACAAAAATCAATTAAATCCACTTCACTTGTGTTTATAATCACTTCATGTTCTTAAGCTGTGGTTTCACAAGGGCTTCAAGATGATGCAAGTGCAGCCCATGACTGAAAGGATTTGTTTCAGTCCATCTCCACATGCTCCCCTCCCTCCTTTGGTTAGCACTAGCACTCCTGCAGTATCTTGCTGGTAGTTAAATCAGAGAAAAGCTGTAGCAGAAGACTCTGTCCCTTTAAAAGGGCAATAAAAATTCAACCTTTGGACAAGGCTTCCCATTATATACAGCACAGTATAGCCATGCAATGTTCACAGAAGGAGATAGCACTGCAAGCAAGTCGACTAAGCTAATTCTGAAAAATATAAAAAAAAAAAAAAAAATTTGAGTAGCATTCTACCAGATTACAGAGTGATTTTGGCAGCTTGCTAGCTGCACTATCTCCAGATACATCACTTGGGTGATGGGGAACAAAATCACCCCTTTCACCTAGGGCCTACAGATAAGGTAAATGTAACTGTTAAACTCTGTTGACTTCAGTTTTGCCATGGAACAGTCGCTTAAGTTACAACAGCTTTTAACTGCCTGCTGCATAGAAATGCTCCTTTGGGGTTCTATTTTTATATACACAAACTATGCATAGCACACTGTTTCAAGTGAATAACTATTTTTTTAAATTAATAGAAATTAGATTTACAGAAATGAGACATCAAATATTACTTTAATTCAAACCCAGATGTAAAGTAAGGATCCTTCTTACTCTAAGTGCCACTAGGGAAAACAGTGAAGTCCATAAAAAGAGTTCTAGGTATCTTTAACATGAGCCTGACTGCGCACCCCATGTCACGGTCGTACTTTAACCAATGTCAACAAGACTCACTGGGTGAGACACTAATTGTAGACCTGCAAAGCACGTGATGGCAATGCTGCCAACAGCATTCCCAGCTGCCCATTTCACCACTGCACGGCCTCCTCAGTTGGGCCAAAACAGCTGTCTGAATACCCACACTGCCAAATGGTTATAACCTGAAAAGGTGATCTTAGGCAGACCAGTTCCTTTATCCAGTGCACAGCACAGAAATTTAAGTCCTTGTACGTGGCGGATGCTGGTGGGAAATGGGAGATGTGGAGCATGGATACCTAAGCCAGCCTAGCCATCCAACACCTTGCGCTGTGAAACTACCAAGAGAGCCACTCAATGACTCTTCAGAGTGAGCTAGCCGAGAGCCTTTCAACTGCTTGTAATAAGCTCTTCCTCTAGTTTGCAAACTCTCATAAAGAAGTTCTTCAGGCACGTTTGTAACAAATTTGCATTCAAAGGCAGAAGCTTTTTATGAAACAAGACACTTTTAGAAAAGATAGTCCCTAAACATTCTCTCGGGGTTTCACAGACATACTGACAAAATGGCACTATCAAAAAAGTCCTCTCTCCTAGTTCATAAAAAAATAATGTACTCGCCAAGTATTTCATTCCCTGTAACATAATGTGCTCCAAATCAGTACTAACACTGAATGGAAATTCATGGAAAGGAGGTGCACAGCCTGAAAACACTTAGTCATTTGGAGAGCACTTGAGAAAGAAGGAATGGAAGAAGTACCAGCACGTACACCTACACCAGCAGCTGAGTTTTCTCAGATTCTATGCTATTTTAGTCTGGCATTATCTGACTGCAACCAGAGCACAGTGATGATTCAGTAATATTGCAAGGAGTGCACTTTTAGGACAGGGGGATGAGATCATAATCACTTCCATAGAAAAGAAAACAAAAAATAGTCTCTCTAGAATTTATTAGACCAGTGGCATCTGCTAGCATATCATACTATATTGAAGACACCAGAGCCATAACTAATGATTCCACTACTTTTGACCACCAGTCAAAAGATTGAGAAGCACAGCAACCTGACACGTTAGATTTGCTAAAAACATACTCCCATCAGACACTAACCTATTCCCTTTTTAAGCTACTTTTTGCCACATTGATCTGCAGTCCCTCTCCTCCTCCATTTTTTCTGAATCCCAAAGAACGGCCAGAAACAAGCGGTGAGAAGACTTACCAATGTCTATGACTTACAGCCCAGACAGCAAAAATCATATGGCAGTTTTTCCCTTCCTTAAGGCTAACTTTTACCCAAAAGCTAGACAGCAAACACCAACTACTGCCCATAGAATCGAATCAACAGCCAGGTCCCAATGATCCCGTCAATTGCCACTCAATTCCAGTATTTTAACAGCAGCCTAGTAACTTTATTTTCAAAATTAAGTATCATTTTTGGCAAAACACCAAGCACTTTCAAAATAAGAACAGACATTAAGCTGTCCCTGCTTCAGTATGCATGGAACCTGAAGTCACTTGGACAAACAAACTGTCCTAAGAGTCAGAGCTGGCATATAACTTCAACAGTAACAGCAGTACCTAAATAATAAGGTCCTGCAAACACAGTAACATATGGTAGTAAAGGGAATTCCAATGTTGTGTTTCTGGGGTAGGAAACGCCACCCCTTCTGCCAAAATACTTGAGTTGTACCTCTCCACCCTCCCAAATGCAAAGGGAGGATCCTAAACCTGATGCACACACCCACCCCCGAAGCTAGCTCACCTATGCGTGTTTTGGAGCATCAAGAGAATGCTAGTTAAGCTGACATGGCTTCAAAGATCCTTCCCTCGTGGTGCTCCATCTACATAAAATCTACCTAAGTCTAAAAACAGAATAGGCTAACATCAAATAAACTGAATATGAAACATGCAATAGAAAAATCTGGACATGAACGGGAAGAGAGCTGACAGGACAACGTTATAAATCCGACACTCTGTTTGACTCACGCCTAATGACTGAAGTCATAAATACCCATGTCAGCAGTTATTCTAAGATTTTCCCAAATACCTTTGTGCCTCTTTTCAGGCTCTTAAGATTCCAGCGATGTGCTGAGCAAACAAACAAACACACATTTATTTAGCCCCCAAAGGACATCAGAGGATTTTGCAAGAACCAGACGCGAGGCCTGCCCTGGAAAACTTCCTCGCAGCCTCACCTCACACAGCTACCAGGTTAAGACCAACGCGGACAAAGAGCGGTCTGAGGAGCGGCTGCGGAAATACTTACTCCTTGAGCCACGTCTCGCTCACACCGCTCCCCTCAGCCTCTCTGCCCAGGCAGCCCACCCCACCGCCCAGGCGCCTCCGCAGCCCCCCCCCCCCCCCCCCCCCCCCCCTGGGGCTCGGCCTGAAGGCCGGCTGCCTGCTGCACGGCGCCGCCGAGCCCCCGAGAGCCCCTTCCCGCCGGGCACCGAGGGGAAGCGCGGCCGCCTGCCCCCGGGGGAAGCCGCCCGCAGTGCGAACGCCACCCCCAGCGGTCGCCCCCAACGGCCGCCGAGGGGGCGGGGGGGGTCCTCCCCGCGCAAGCCCTCGGGACGGGGCAGAGGAAAGACGCCTGACGGGGACCCCCAGCACGGCACGACCCGCCCGGCGGCCCCGCGGGCGCCCTCCGCCACGGCCTAGCCGGCTGCCCGCCGGACTTGGGAAAGTTTCAGCAGGGCGGAGAGGCGGGGAAAGGGAGGAAGCGCTCAGCCCCGCCGCCCAGAGACGCGGGGGGCCGCGGGAGCCCCCTTCCCCGCCGGGGCCGGAGCAGCCGCGCTGCGGCACCTCGCAACCGGTGAGCGCAACGGGGCGCGGGAGGAGCCGCCACCTCCCCCTTCCCCCCGGCGGCGGAGGGCACGGGGCGCCGGGGGCGCCCGGCCAGCGGGCAATGAATGGCCGGGCCAGACCCGCCCCCACCCCCGCTCACTCACAGGCGACATAGGCGACGAAGGCGAGCCCCACGAGCAGCTTCATCCTCCTCCGGTTGATGGCGGTCAACAGGCGCAGCAGCGGCCCCTTGCTCACCATGCCCAGCGGCAGCGGCACGCAGCGCCGGGCGCCTGCACGGCCGGCCACGCCACCGGGCTCGCGCGCGCGCAGCCACCCACCGCTCGGCTCAGCTCGGCTCCCCCCGCCCGGGCTGCCCGGGAACCGCCCGCGCAGGCGCAGCAAGCGCCCGCCCGCTCTCCCTCCCTCCACCTTCCCCCGCTGGGGATGCGGTCGGCGGCCAACGGCGGCCGGAGCGGTGGCGGCGTGGCAGGGCGCATGCGCAGGCCCCTACCGCCAGGCGGCCTGAGCCTCTGCCGGCGCCGGTGCCGGGTGGTGAGGCGCGGCGGGGCGCGGCGGTGTTGCCGCGGGGTTGCCGCGGGGCCCGTCTGTCCTTCCATCGTAACAAGTGACGGGCTCTGGGCTAGAGGCTGCCTGGAGGGCGCCCGCCTCCCACAGAGCGTGCCTGAGGAAAAGGAAGGGCGCCCGCAGCCTCTTCGTGCCCCTGGCCTGGTCTTTCAGGGTGCTTCAGCGTCCGCCGTCTTGGTCACCTGTTGCCTCCTGCCATGGTGGCCCTTGGGTGGTGACCTGCCGGGACGGACAGACAGGGGCACACACATAGGCTGAATGTGTATCACGCTGTATCCTTCAGTGCCCGGCATTTTGGAAGTGCCATTTGCCATCCCAAATGTGCTTTCCATATCTGCACACATCTCTTTGCCATGGTAAATGAAAAATTTTGGGATTTTTTTTTTCCCTAAAGTAATAGCTTATGAATTTGCCTCTGTTTAGGGTAACGAGATTGCAGTTACTTTAAAATGGTTTACATTTCTACCACAGCTTCCATCTGAAGTCCTTGTGGCCTGTTGCAAACTGCAGATTTGTATTTGCCTGGAACGGTAGGCACCTTCCTCACGTGTCAAAACATGTTCTCCTGCCAGTAAAATACACCCACTTAATCTGAAGAGAAATCTCCCTCCACAACCCAACCTTCCCCCTAAGTAGTATGGCCTTCACACAGTTTCTAAGGGATATTCTTTCTCACACTCATTTCCCACAGGAGAAGACTGCGAGAACAAGTGTTCTTGAATTAAATGACTAGATTCGATCATTTAATTTCAGTATAGAAATACAGCTTGTTTACACCAGAGAAACTATGACCTCAGTCAAACAGAGACCCACACAGTTAACAAGAGTTAACCCCTCCTTATTATGAGGAGTAAAGTCTGTCAAATGTGTGAGTCTTGGAAGGGTAAGTGCAGTAAGATGCTGTTCAGAGTGATTAAGAATATCCCCCTGCAGCCCAGAGAGGCAAAGTGACTTTATTCAGGAAGCCTTGAGAATTGAAACTTCCTAACTCCTAACCCTGTGCTTTGATTATAAGGCCACTCCTTTCCTCCTGACTTTTGTTTCCTTTGATTTGTATTCGGTATACTTTACTTGCCTCTTAATTCCACTGCTTGTAGCTATGTGGAGAAAAGGGAATAAAAATATCACCATTTAAAACACAATCTAGCACAAAATTTGTCTGCGTAGTAATCACTCAGATAGTAACAGAGTTTTATACCAGGAGTAAATTTGGCCATCAAAAAGCTATAACTGAACAGTGCTGCATGAAAACCAGAGAATATTGCAGGAGTATTATTCCCTCCCTCAAACTCCCATTGTTTTCAGTCAGGATTTTCCATAATGGTATCCGCATGCACAATACTGATTCCACAAGCCTTTAGGGGTAGGCAAGACGTTTTTAAACAGTTGCCCTGCCCTAAGCTAGGCTGCACAATCCGTGACTCGATCAAGCTGCCTGCATAAGGCACCTTGCTTGGCACCACGCTCAGTGTTCAGGCTAATTTTGCTGCAGAAACATGTTGAGGCAGGCTGCAATCCGTGAAGATGGGAAAAGGAGAGCAAAGGAGGAGGATGCTTTACGGAGCTTCATGGTGGAGGAGACCCAAACCCCGTGGGAGGCAGCCTGACCATTTTCTCTACAGGGCCAGCTGTTTGTCATGCGTGACACCAAGGCCAGCTGTGTCCATGTCATTCTCCAAGTGAGCCAGAGCATGTCTAACTTAACTGCAGAAGGGTGAGCGTAAGTCTGTCGTATCTCAACGATAACTATAGGCTTATAAGTACTATAAAGTTCTCCAGGCACATGTCGGCCAACAGCAGGGACACTTATTTCAGGATACAGCTGGTCACATTTACAACCTTATGCCAAGGACTGGCACCAATAGCAGTTGTTCTGGTACGTAGTGGCTGCTACATGTGCCAAGAGAAAGTCTGAGGGATGATACAGTTTTGAGTGCTGACTCTTAGGAGCGGACTATAGATCAGGAAGCAGGCAGCCATCTGCCTTCAGGTCATTATCTTAGCCAGGCTGATAGCATGACCTCAGCTAATGGCAATCCTCTCTGGGCTAGTTTGCAGGCAATATACCCTGTCTCCCATACTGCAGTTTTCAACTTTAGTTCTCAAAGTGCTTTATGAGAGCATTTTGATTTTTTTTTCGCTAAACCACATCCTGTAAAATGATGGGGTTTTTTAAATGATGGCATTTTTTTTAATGACTTTTTTTAATGATTAAAAATGTGAATGTGCAGGTGTATCTACCTGAATGACCAGTATGAACTTAGAATTCGCAGCACCCCTGCAACGTACTTTTCCTTGATACCAGATCAGAACCATACAATTACCCAGCTGTGATTCCAGAATCAGGAAAAAAAACCCTGCCACAATTTGCACGATTTCCACATGATGCCGCATGAGGGAAACTCTTCTGCCACGTGGAAATACAGGGAAGATCTTGTCTTTCTGTCCCAGTCATGTTTCTTGAAGAGATGACATTCCACTGTATGGTCCGGGAAACAGAAGTGCACCCTGGGCACTGAGACCCGAGCAGAGAGAACAGCTGTGTATGAGATAAGGAAATGAGTTGCAAAGCACTGAAAAAATGCAAAAAAAACCCCAGGCCATTAACACCACACTACTATCATCTCTTATAACTTTGGTCTCCAGGTTAGTTAAGGCTGAATGTAGCCAAGAAAGTTACACAGAGTTGCACAGCTGTGCGTGCCCTGCCTCACCATTCAGCTGCATCCTACAGCTAGTGATACTTACCTGGGAGGAATTGTTCTGGTACCTTGATCCTCCTCTAATATACAGATGATTCTGTGGAGTAACACTCTTGTACTGCATAAGCACAATGATCCAGTCACACAAAGCCCTAGATAATCTTGGAAAACTAATTCATTCATGTATGCACAGATACTAAAAATGTGAAAATGTTTTTTTTTTTTTCCAAAAAGATTGGAATGTGAATCTTTTTTTGGTGAACTCTACTTTTAACAGCAGATCATAGTGGGGAGGGGAACTTGGACCAAAAAAAAAGAGTTAAAACTAGCAGCGTTTCTTCTCGGGGAAAGTTAGAAGTTTGAATGTTTGTGTGTTTTTTGTAAGACTAATGAAAAGAGAACACACAGTTCTGGGAACAGAGTCAATTCTTTTAATATTAACATCTCAAAAGAAAAAGAAAACTGTTAAGTGCTTCAGACAGTTATTATTTATTATTTGAATGGTGATGGCAATGAACAGTTTCAAATACAACTGGATCACAACTGTCCTAAGTATTACATGAATGCAGAATTGAGACAATCCCAGACCTTGAAAACATACAAATTAAGAGGCAGATCATCCAGTGAATGTGAACAAACAAACAAGCAGGTGTCAAAGCATAATATGGAAATGACTACTTAAATACAGGTTTGCAGAAATTAGGTGAATCATGTAATGATTTAGACAGCTATTTGCAAAGAATAAATTATAACATACAAAGAAATAATTGTATTTCAAACTACAGTGCAGTCCATCTATTTTGTTAACCAGTTTCATTAGGTATCATGTGGGAGTAGTCCCAAGATTTCATTCTGTAAAAGTTGAGGCTCCTTTTTACATCAAGCACTTAGAAACCCAACACACAACGCTACTCAGAAAGTGCTTCAGGCTCCAGGCTTGAAATTGATATACTGACTAGATTAAAAAAAAGTCAAACAACATTCCTAAATTGACTGGTAGCATTATCTACATAAAGTACTTGTTCTTCATGACGCATTTTTCCCCTGAGGTAACTGAAGACAGCCCTGTACATTTTCAAAGTTGGAAAAAGATTTTAAGGTGCTATATCTATTCYGAAAGTGCAGAAGGCCACATGCAAGATTCTCTGATAATTGATCAGAATGAAATAGCAGATATAGTGGCTAAATTACTGATTATAAAAACTTGTGAGCAGTTAAAACCACTATTCCTCAAAGTTCTTTTATCATCCATCAAAGAAGCTAGTTTATTAGGCTAGGTCAGCAAGTAAGTTATTCGTTCACTGCTGTTTTACATTTCGTAATTTCCCCAAGCCCTTTGGAGCTTTTTAATTGGCATCGTTCTACCCTACAGCACTTGGGAAGTAGTGACTTTGAATGAATCTATTTTGGGTTGGATTCAGTCCAGATCATGCTGGAATTACTACTAGAGAAGCCCATGGCTTCTTTGTATAATGGTACAGAGCAGTCGTAACTATATGCCTCTGTTTCCCAGTATATCAATGCCCCAGAATGTGAACAAGAATAAACCTATCTTGGGGTGGGCCAAGGATGTATATGCATGTATTATGCATGTCATGTAGTGGCTGAGGACTGCTCTTTGTTAAGAAAACCCACTTGGGGCTTATGCTGGAAGTCTGTGCTGGCCACTGCAGCGCTAGGAACAGGGAAGCCATTTTTCTTCATCTTTACTTGCAGTAATGCTAGCTGGATGTGGCTTTAGCCGGTATGCTGTATAAAAGGTCTGCTTCTCCTTTCCTCATGCAAGCCTCAGGCAGATGGTTTACAAGCCACCTCAGTGATAGTGTTTCCTCATCAATGTGAGGATTATCAGGTTAATTGCGAATAAGGGGCTGATGCTTTGAGTAATTGGAGGAGCAGGACTGCAAGGTGCTGGAGAGCACATCTGCTCTGCATGTAGATATAGCTATTGGTGTTTTTTTTCCTCTGAGACAGAAAAGATTCTTAGTGCAGTTCAACTACTCTAATGCTGTCAATARAGCAGAAAGTAAACAAGGTAATTAAAGGTATTAGAGAAATTGTACGGTTGAATTTATAGAAAGACACTACTGAGAAGAGTCTGTATCACAGCCCAGTTGAAATGTATTTGGAGTGCACAAATTCCTACTGATGTTTGTTATTATTCCTCTTCTACAAATTTCCTTAGCTGTAATGTCAGAGAGGTTAGATGAGTGACAGAGAGAACAAATACACTCACACATTTCTGGAAATGTAACATAGAAGCATTATTAAGTTTATGTGGTCCATAGCTATGATGTTCCATGGCCTTATGAAGAGGGATCTGGGACAGCTGCAAACAGAAGAGCCTCATGTAGCAGGCTCATTTGAATGATGGGGCAGAGTGTACCCTCAGCAAGTTTGCAGATGACACCAAGCTGGGAGGAGTGGCTAAGACACCAGAGGGCTGTGCTGCCATCCAGAGGGACCTTGACAGGCTGGAGAAATCGGCTGACAGGAACCTCTCAAAGTTCAACAAGGAGAAGAGCAAAGCCCTGCACTTGGGGAGGAACAACCCCAGGCACCGGTACATGCTGGGGGCCAACCAGCTGGAAAGGACTTGGAGATCCTGGACACCAAGCTGAACAAAACCCAGCCATGTGCCCTTATGGCAAAGAAGGCTAATGGTATCTTGGGCTGTATTAGGAAGAGTRCTGCCAGCAGGTCGAGGGAGGTGATTCTTCCCCTCTGCTCGGCACTGGTGAGGCCACACCTGGAGTGCTGAGTCCAGTTCTGGGCTCCCTAGTACAAGAGAGCATGGACATACTGGAGAGAGTACAGTGAACGGCTACTAAGATGATGAAGGGACTGGAGCATCTCTCCTATGAGGACAGGCTGAGAGAGCTGGGATTGTTCAACCTGGAGAAGAGAAGGCTCAGGAGGGCTCTCATCCATGTGTATAAATACTTGAAGGGAGGGTGTGAAGGAGATGGAGCCAGGCTTTTTTCAGTGGTGCCCAGTGACCAGGCCAGCGGCAGTGGGCACAACCTGAAACACAGGAGGTTCCCTCTGAACATCAGGAAACACTTTTTTACTGTGAGGGTGACCGAGCACTGGCACAGGTTGCCCAGAGAGGTTGTGGAGTCTCCATCCCTGGAGATATTCAAAAGCCATCTGAACATGGTCCCAGGCAACTGGCTCTAGGTGGCCCTGCTTGAGTAGGAGGGTTGGACCAGATGACCTCCAGAGGTGCCTGCCAACCTCAACCATTCTGTGATTTTGTGTTTACAAAGCAAACAAAAGCACAGATCCATATATTTTACTTAGCTGTGGGCTTTTGTTCTTTTCCTGGATACAGCTGAATAGATACAAAACCAGGCGAGTGCAAGTACCTTTGTATAAATTGGGTTTAGTTATCTCAATAGAAATATTCATGTGAGTAAAGACTAATGAACAGCCTTCTGTGTAATCTTACTCTCTTTTGCAATTACAGGCTTGGTCAAGGTAATTTACAGTATCAAATTTCTGTTTTGATGTAAGGAGGATTAAGAATTTCCAGATAAGTTTTCCAGTAGCTAATGAGATTTAACCAAATAAACTTTCATTGCTGCCTTCCAAAGTTAAATTATGGTCTCACATAAACAGTAAATTCCCCCAGTGGATACCTGTTAAATGAATTTGGAAATTGTGCTGGAGCCCAACAAGAAACCAAACAAAGCTAACAAAAGAACTCTTGAATTTTCTTGTTATACAGTGTATAAATTCGCTGATGGTGAAAGCGGTACCCCATAGATTTCCAAATCATGTAAAAGCAGTGTGAACTTTGAGTATGAAAATTATTCATAGAAAAAAAAGTGACAATTCTTATGTGCACACTTTTACGTTGTGCATCTCATTGGCACTGAAGATTTATTGCTGCTTATTAAAAGCAACCAACAAAAGACAATGAAGGTCTAATGTGTACCGCATTTGCATTATTAGATCAAAAATAATTATCGGAAATTTATCTTTTCATGTTATGCCAGTGCTTCCATGTGAAGGTTTTATGAAGGAGCAAGTTTACATATATCATGGGCTTCACACTAGGCAGTTAAGCTAAGTTGATTAGGCCAGGCCTGGACAATATCATATGACCTTACTGGCTCATGCAACCTTCTCTTTTTAGCTATGGAAACAATACTGCGAGGTGAACGGTGAATTGAGGAAGGAATGCAATAAAGACAAAGCTGGAACATTCACCTGGACTACATCTGGAAAGCATTCCTAGATCCTGAAGTTTCAACACATGGAGAGCTTTGAAGCACTCTGCAAAAGGTTCTGAAAAAAAAGTAATCTTATTATCAGGAGACTTACATCTGAAGTCTGGGGGAGATCAAAAAGGTTTGGAAACCTTTCTTCTATGCACGCGTGATAGGCTGACTAGCTAGGAGCAGGATCTCAAACTCTASTGCCTGTTAAAAGGAAAATCATTATGTTGATTCAAGTTATTGGTAATTTCAACAAATACATGGCTCAGGAGCTTGTCTGCTATACAGACAGAAGCATTTCCCAACCTAGTTGTACTGGATTCACTTCCAGATAGTGCAAATGTGCCCACATAGATTATAYTGGAAAAATTAGTTTCTTGCTAGGATAGCTTAAACTAGTATCCTGAAAAGAATYAAGCAATATCAGTAAGATGAGTTGTTACTAGACATTTTGCCCTAATATCTGTGCTGGTGATGGCTGTGATTTTTTTAGCCTGGGTACATACCTGTATAAATGTACGTACACATTCCTGCGTCTCTTTATGTCTCTATCCTGCTCTCCTGTCTCTCTGGTCCCTCAGTAATTTTTTAATCACCAGCTTGTTTCACCTGGAATAGCATAGGTCTCAGAGATGTTAATTTCCCTATACATTTATTGTTGGTAGGTGGATGGAAAAGATATAGGTTATGCTTAAGTCTTATTAAGCAGCAAAGAGTCCATGCAGGAGAAAGACATATGAACACTGTGACTATGAGAATTTCAATCAGAGCTCACAATTTATTAGATATGAAACAATCCAACCACGAGACACAAATTCTTTGGAAACCAGGCTTCATTAGCTCTTCTGTTCCTGGAGTTATTAATTGTTGTAGCAAAACTTGAGAGCAAATCCAACAGTGCCAGCTTCCTGGGAGAAATGAATGTAGCTCCAGAAACAGAGAAATCTACAGGAGAAGTTGGAGAGTAATGTGGAAAGGGGAAAGGAAAAGAAGCAGTCTGTTGAAACTAAGAAGCTGTGCCCAAATATCTTGAAGCAGAAGCTTTAATTATCTATGTTTCTCTCAAAAAGTTTGAGAACAATGCCAAATGATAAAGATGTAAAGTAGATTTCTGAACACTTTTTCTCCCCACACCCAGTACTCCATGGCATTTACAAAAAGAAGAGGTTGTTTGTATGAGGAGAGAAGGAGGAAGGGTGTCATCCATGCGAATGGCACTTTGGTAGTGCGCATTGGCTCAGCCCACCCACTCTCACCCAAAATGAACTTGGCTGTAAAGACTCCGATTACTCATGCATGTCATGCAGCCTTCATTTGCTAAATCCAGCCAACTGGAGAGCAAGTGCAAGTAAAACCAGTTTTGTACTCTGCCTGTCAGGCCATTCATTTGTCTTCTGTATGGTTTTGTCACATGTCAATGGACATTTCAAAAGAAAATGTGTTTGAAAGGCATTATTTTCCATTTTCTTTTTTAAAGAAAATGACCATGCTGAAAGACTACATCAGCAAGCTTTGTCTAGAGATTAGTGTGCTCTTCTACAGAAATTCCAACAAGAAATTTCTGTCTCCCTTTTTTATTTATTTCAATGTTTACAGCCACGTAGACTTAGGGTTCATAGCACCTAAATTAATCTTGTGAGACTATAAAATCTGTAATACTCTTACAGGTGGCACCCTTCGTATTCATCTAGCTTTAGTAAACACTATGCTCATGCGTTTGTGGGCTAACATGTTCTGTGTGGTCACTAAATAGAAATAGCTATGGCTGAACAAAAACTGTATTAAAACCCCAGCTATTAAGGACCTCTAAATGATGCCCTTCGACATGGTCATGCACTTTGGGAAATAGTTACAGTTTACTACCAGGGACAAAGAAACCTCTCTTTTTAGCAGTAGTTGCTGTCTATATTGCATCCTGCAATTAGTTAAGATGCTATCTATAGGACCACTGTCCTTCACTGGGAGCTGAAGGACACCCTAATACCAAATTCCTGATGTTCCTCACTGTTTTGGTCTGAGACCACACATAAAAGCACCATCAGAGTGCAATAGCTGGTACAACAGCACAAAAACCTTTGTGTTTTCCAGCTTTCACGTGCCATCTAGCATGTCCTGCTGCCAGTCTTGATGACTTCCTATGGGTTCAGGAGCTCACAGCTCCAGCTGGGGGCTGCCAAGTGCAGGTCCTGGGGACGCCATAGTCAAGCAGGAAGGCATGGCAATAGTCCAGAGATGTGGACACCTGGCCTAAATTTTCATCTTCCCCGCTAAGCTAAGGTGTTGGGCAAAGGTGAGTAAAAAGGAAGGCTCTTTATGTAAGAGAGAGATACAGAGCTGGTGTGTTGTTGTGGGTTAACCCTGGCTGGCAGCTCAGCCCCATGCAGCCGCTTGCTCACTCCCGATCAGTGGGAAGGAGGAGAGAATCAGAAGGGTAAAAGTGGGAAAACTCGTGGGTTGAGGTAAAGACACTTTAATAGGTAAAGCAAAAGCCACGCACACAAGCAAAGCAAAGTAAGGAATTTCTTCACTGCTTCCCATCGGCAGGCAGGTGTTCAGCCACCTCCAGGAAAGCAGGGCTCCATCACACATAACAGTTACTTGGGAAGACAAATGCCATCACTCCAAATATTACCCCTTCCTCCTTCTTCYCCCAGCTTTTATTGCATGACATCATATGGTGTGGAATATCCCTCTGGTCAGTTGGGGTCAGCTGTCCCAGCTGTGTCCCCTCCCAACTTCTTGTGCACTCCCARCCTACTCGCTGGTGGGGTGGTGTGAGAAAGAGAGTCTTGACGCTGTGCAAGCTGTGCACTGCTCAGCAATAGCTAAAACATCCCTGTGTTATCAACACTGTTTTGGTCACAAATCCAAAACACAGCACCATAACAGCRACTATGAAGAAAATTAACTCTATCCCAGACAAAACCAATACACATGTGCAAACGAGTGAGGAGAGAAGAGCCCTGGAAAGGTGTGGGTTATTGATTGGGTTTGCAGTGTAGGCATCATGTCCCAGCATGTTCCACACTGTGTGTAGATGTGACTAGACCACTGAGAGGAAGGACCTGCAAAAGCATGCTCTGTGGTCTTGAATGGGGCTTTCCAGCTGGGGCTTGTACATAGACATGGACTGCAGACATGGCTACAACGTCCGGCTAGAGGTCGGGYCTGGTCAGGCTTTCTGAATGCTTACATGAAATGGCTCACTGCTCTTGCAAATGCTTCCTTCCCATCTGTTGGTCCACTTGGCTTGGAAACTCAGAAGGCCATTGATATTCATTAGTCAAATAGGAAAAATGCAGGCTGAAAGGAGAGGGAGAGGGTGCTAGGAGGTGTTTTGGTGTAATGGCTTTTTATACTGTCTAATTTGTATTTTCAATGACTTTGTCTGCAAAATACTACTTTCAGCACTGAGCCTGTCTCTGGGTATTGCTTCTGCTTGAGATGATTTTTGTTTTTTTACTCTTCAGCTTTTCAAGAGTTAATTTTCCCCCAAACACATAGACACTTCCTTCCTCAAATGCCTTTCCTTTTTATACCCCTGGACAGCATAGAAAGGTCGAGCTCTGAGTGTAGTGAAGTAACCAGTGCAGAATTTATGCATCCCTGCAGTAAAGCCAGAGCAAGCACTCACTCTACAGCTCAGATCTTTGATTTACCCATTGAAATACTTTGCCTTGAACCTGCTCAGGTTTGTTATTTGAAATCAGTCACTAGAAGTGAGGCAGTTAGGGGAATTTTTTCATCCTTTTGTTGTATATAGTACTTCCATTAGCATCATGCAAAAAGAAGATCTTCCCAGTTTACAGATCAGACAATTTCAAGAAGGTAAGTAAAGCCTTTAGAACAATTAATGCAAGTCACTGAAAAAGCGTTCATGCCTGCATTTTTTTTAGACTTCAGTAGTTTAATTGCCTCTTGAGCCTGATGAGGTGTTGATCTCTGCTAGATTGCAATAGCTGAGCCTCCTCTGGCAATAACTTAGAAATGGAAATAGGGCAATTATCATCTGGCCATCCAGTTTTCCAAATAACACCCAAGAAATGTTATTTAAAATCTCCTCCATCAGCAGAAGTGATCATATAGTTTATATAATTCTAGTTCAATCTGATAAAATTAAGAAAGGTCTATTTATAATCTACCTACTCACTGCTTGGTTTGGATAGAGAATTCATTTTTTATTTATGTTAGCACTGTCTCCCTCCAGTCCTGCAGGAGCAACGTAACTCAGGGAGAGGGAAGACAGGAGCTAAGGGGTTGCTATTCAGTCAGACACTTCAATATTTAATATGTTGCCCCTCTTCCAGAGTACACTTTTTACCAGTCTTTCTATTCCCTGTGAATTTAATGGGAACTGCACATACAAAACATGCCTTTTATGAATGTGGGTCACTGCCAAGTCAGGAAAGAGCCTCATACAAGAAATCAGGTGAATTCCTTGAGGTACAAGTTAAAAGCAAGGAAAGTAAGGAAAGTAAATTTCAAAAGAGTGAATCACTAAGAGTGATTTATTATAAACACAGTGTTAAGCCACATGTTTAATGATCAGATGAACTGGTGTAGGTCCCAAACTAAACTGGACTGGGGGTTGAGAACGAAGGGTCCATGAATGCTGAAGCAGAACCTTGTCTGGCTGTTCTAAGGGAAATTGCATCACTTCTGTGCAGACCCTTTCCTGTTGTTTAAAATAAACATTAAAACACTAATTCCAGGCACTAATCCCACTACCAAACACAAATTCCAGAAACCCCTAGTCTTCTGTACTTTCCACTGAAAAATGCATTTGCTGAATGCTAGTTGTATCCTATTTGCTGAAAGCTGTATCTGCAACTCACATGTAAGCACGTCTTAAAACTGTGTTATATTCTGTGACCCCACTTTAGCTATAACTGTTTGTGTKGCAGGATCAAGTGGCATCTAATCAGTTGAAAAATGTGAGTGGAATCTTCACCCACCCTACAGCATTATAGCAAAACAGTTAGTATGATATAGGGAGACCCCTTGAAAGCTCTGAATCTACTGGGAACGTGACTTACCCGATGCCAGCACCACAGGAGACACTGTAGTTCATTGTTCAGATGGGTTTTACCCTGAGCTAGCTGATTCTCCTCATATATTATGTAAAGAACTCAAGGCACAGGGGTATAGCTTCAACTTTGGGGTCAGATGTCTAAGTATTAGACACTGTGGGGTTCAATTTTTAGGTGATTAAGTCCTTTATCAGCTCTAGCTCAAAATGCCTGCCAGATTCCCAGAGGAACTTGTTCTCTTCTGAACATCCTTCATTCTGGCTGGCCCTTCCCTCTCTTGCACCAGTTATCGTCGTGGGACTAGATCAAAACTATCTATCTTCCTCCTTGTTTAATGAAAAAGAGGAAAACAATGGAGCAACCTAAAATACCCTGGGGTTGCAGGTTGGAGTGGTTACAGAACAGCTAGCAAAATCAGTATTAYATGATTTAAATAACAAAGGTGGTCTCTGTAAGCTTGGAGGAATGACTACTTTATAGGTTCATACAGATTTTATTAAGACCTTCATAACAAGGCTCTTATCTCAGTCTTTCAATAATTTTTGCATCTAAATTAATTTGGTAGTTCAGTTGTTATTCTGTATTTCCGCAAAGCATATCTAGCTAGCTAGCTAGCTAGCTGTATCTCGCATTCAACGTTTTTCATTGACAAGGAGCCTGTTTGGTTTCAACACCAAGAATAAAGTCTTGTCTGGTTTTGATTGTGTGAATGGATATTCTTTTTCCATCTGTCACTGAGAAATAGGATGGATGTCACCTAAATTGCAACAATCTCTATCCATTTTTAAACACAACCAGATGGCAGTTTATTTTCCTATTTTTCTTAGATGGAGTATCCTATGTGGTTTACAAGACTCCTTACAGCCGCATGCCATTTTTGACCACAGAGCAAAGGAAACACTCAGATTCATCATTACCCTTAAAGTATATTACAGCCTTCCTGATCTGTGTTCTCATTTCTTCCAAGAGCTCATCACCATCATCATCATGTTGAGTGCTGATGTTGGAAGTCCAGAGCCTATCAGCACATCTTCCCTCCCCTCCTGGGAGTTTGCCCGCCTGGGCTTAGAACCAAGAGCTTAGCTGGCTGCATTCGAGGCCAGCTCATTGAGAATAGCTCTTGTGAAGAAAGAGCTGGAAGATGCCTTGGCTAAGGGTCCCCACTCCTTCCCTTCAGAGTTGCTTTTAAGCTGTGCCTCTCACCCTTGTCCCCACCTGAGGTACCTTGCAGTTGTGCCACAGTCATGCCCATCCCTGGCCATGGGCACTGTTGATCCAGACCCCGATCCTGACTCGTTGGCTTGACTCCATGTCTTGATCTCAGTCCTGCTTTGTCTCTATGGTCTTGTCTGGTGATCTGGACTCTCAGCTTAAGCTGACTACTGTCACTGGACCTTCTCTGGTCACCAAACTCAGGTACTGCAGGACTTGGCCCTTGCTGGCATGGCCCCCCTGTCTGCCAGCTGCTTCATCATGCTTGGCTCCCCACTGCCTTTTCCTTATGGAGCAGCTGGACCTTGCTGCTCCCTGACAGGGAGATTCATGGCAGCAGGCATGGTTTGTTAGCAGTAGCCTGGGTATCATACTGTGCAATGACTGCCTGAAGAAAGAAAAGCCATTTGAGAGGTGAAGAGGGCCCCCTTGCAGGATAAAGAATAGTCATGCTAAGACCTTGTCTATACCTAACAATTTTTCCTTTTGTAATTGTGCCAGAAATAAAGTTGCTATCTTCCTCAGTCACCCACCCACTGAGATATATTCACACTGGTACAGTGATGTTACTATTTGGCTTATTATGAAAAGCTGAGGGATCTGGACTGTATGAAATACATGCCACCTATAAATAACTAACCTGGCAAAAAAATCATGCACCCTCTCTCCACCATAGTTAAAAGTGGTAAAACTTTAAATGTATGCTAGGCTCCAATTTGTAATTTTTGTGTAGTTTTGCTGCTATTTGAGTTACCAAAGCAATGTTATTGTGCTCCTTTCCAGTAAAGTCAAATCCTGGGATGTGCGAAGTTTTGCCCTATATACACCACGCAAGGATGCTTGGAGGTATATGCAGGATCTCTTCTTTTTGTCTGTCTCTCTCTCTAAGCAGTTTTCAGTCATGCTTGTCTTTACGCTCCATGAATACAACTACCTAACAAGCAGGTGATACAAACACATGGGAGCCAATGTGCCAGAGGGGGCAAATGTGGGTTACATATCTGGGGATAAGTAAATACTTGTGGCTTTAATTCAGCCAGCAAGGCTCTTTTGTACCTTTTAGCACAACTTCTGTATGACCTTGACTACTGCATGTTGGGATTGACATTTTCTCCTTTTAGAGGTTTGTAGGTTTCTCCTATAGCTTTTTTCCCCTTTAAATCTTCATTACCACTACACGTTTTTTCCACTTTTTAAAACTTGTTCTTGATAATACCTTGTTACAGCTGAGAAGGACTGTAACACATGCCTACATACTGCTCACTCTTAAAAGCCTAGATTGCCGTTTTCAAAAACAATTTAGCCGCCTAGAACTAAATCTGCATCTGACCTTATCTGGAAAAGACATATTAATGATCCATCAACAGTTACTGGATTGCACTTACACACAAGATTATTCACAAAGAGAGAATTTTACTGATATTTTATTATTTATTATTATTATATATTATTATTTATTATTTTTATTATTATTTAATTATACTGATATTTTCCCAGCAATATCCAGAACTCACACAGACCACATCATCACAGTAACAAATTACTGCAAGCAAATCAGCTCCACGGTAGAAATTTTGCTGTCAGACATTCACTCTAAATTATGTATTCTTTATGTGTTCTGCATACAGAGCTGGTGTCGACAAGGGGGAAATAAAAGCATCAATACATTTGAGACAAAAGCAGAAAGATAGAAACTGCAGTGTGTGGAAGGAAAGAGACATTTTCCTTTGGTTTATTTKTTCTGGAAATAGTGTAATTTTTGCAAGACTTTACAAGACTACCCAGAAAGCTCATTTATGTGTGGCAACCCTTCCCCGTCTGCCAAGAGGCTTCTACCCCTGGGACCGTATTACACTAGGGCATTGGCTTACTCAGTGTGTTTACATTTGTCTGGAGGGTCTCCCAAGACTATCTCAGCTCACTACTCTCATAACTACTGCTAATAGCCTGTCTTCACAGCAGAGTTAACTCAGTTGCAAACACAGTGAAAGTACAGTATCAGACCACTCAGATGAAGAGTATGTTAGATCTAGAGGTCTTCATTCTCGAGGTGCTGTAGTCCAGACCAATGTGACTGTGTCCATAGAAACGCTGTCCCAGCCTAAGTGCTTTAAAAAGGACTGTTCAATGAACTTATTCACAAGGTGCTCTCTCGTCTGCCCAGAGATGCTGTCTATGGCAGTGACATGAAAACAATGCTTTATGTAAGTAGCTTCCAAGCAGTTACTCATTATTAATGCAGACAGTTCTGACAGCAAAAGCAAACAGCATTTGGCAGCAAGAACTTAATAAGAATGTCATTAAGGAATTCAGCCTGCCAACCAGCAAGTGCTTTGTAGTGCAGTGAGCTGACTTCCCTGCCTCTTTGCCTCTTTTTTTTGGCTGCTAAACATAAAAATGTCATTGTAAGTATATTTTCCCTCTTGATGTGTTTTACTGGTACCATACCACAGCTTACCAGAAGATTGATGCCAGCTCCTGGCAATCTGTATTCTCTGTCGGTGTCACAGAGATGGAACAGAAATAAATGAACAATGCAGAACACAGGAGAAATACAGCAAAGAAGTGCAAGCTCGGTAATACAGGGGTTGGAACTGGAGGACCAGCAGTATCAACATTTAGTTTCCCTGCATATTCACTGAATGTATTTGCAAACACAGGCTGTTACTTGTGTAGGTGCTTTGCAGAGTATTAACAGGTGGCAAAGAATAGCTGATAAGCATGATCCCTGATGAAAACTCCTGGTATTTCCTTTACTCACGCTTATTCAGTGTCACAGAAATGAAACGTGTTCAAGATTAAGGGAACTAAGTAATTTTTAAAACCCCATGGCTTTAACTTGTAAAAGTTAAACCCGGACACAGTAAAACATTTTTATCAAATGGCTGGAAAGACTGGATGTATCAATTGCTTTGGAAAGGTTAATCAACAAAATTGGCATGTGGCACTAAGTCTTGGCATGCCAAGTACCATCCTGTGTGGCTGTACAGAGAGAAAATAATGTAGTGCTCTAGTCTCGGTCCAGATTCAGCTGGCTTTGGATCAGCAAGTCAGCATGTACCTACTATTTCACTACAGGTGATCTGCAAAGAAGAATAATGTTTATCAGTTCTCTTTAAAAAGAACAAGAGAACAAAGTGCAGAACCATTAAATGCCTCATGTATGTGAGAATGAGAAGCACTTCCCAGACTTTTTTCCTGCTTCACTTTCTAATGTTAGAAATGTCATGAACAGAAATCTTGTCTCTTATACCTTTGCTGAAAGATTTATTCAGCATTTAGTTAAAAGAGCAGAAGTGTTGAGTGATTCACACAGACAGTATTTCTTGCAGATAGTTTAATTAAATGAATGTAAACTAACTCTAATCAAACAACAACAAATTGCACAACCGAGGTGTTTCAAACAGTGAATAATGGTCTGATTTGCTTTACTTGATCACTCTGAGTTCCTTGGTATGTGTCATATCATAGCCCTGCCATTTCTCTAGCTCTCCATTGAGACTCTAGGGGAAAACAAGCCCTGAAAGTGTTTCTTTTTTACAACCCAAGTATTTAAAACTAAAATCCTTTTTTTTTTTCCCAGAGGAAGTTTTTCAGACCATCAACTTCACTATAATTTAACCCTCCCCTCCAGAAATTAAGCCAACTTGTATCATAGGGTCATCATCAGCTACCTTTATTTGAAGTACAGAAAGGTAATTCACAAGAGCAGAAATTGGTAGCTTTTTTCACAACCACCCTTTCTGGTCAATACATATGCAAGCAAGGTAAAGGAGCTGGGATGAGTAAACATGGCACATGGAACAGCTAGGGAGTCACTGTATCCAGAGCTTGAGTGTCTCTCAGAGTATTCTTGAATGCTGAATAGGTAATTGCACCTGTTATATTTTATATCCTCCTGAGACTGAGGGTTTTTTTTCATAGTTACAGAAAGAAAAATCAGTAGTACTTTGACCCTGAGAGAATTTGGTGTTTGGTGGTGGCGATGTGTGTGCTTCTGCATTTTACTAGATGGAGAATTCAACTCTATTCGTCACCATCCTTATACCACAGGATATATGTTTTGGAATGTGACCCGTCCTGGCTAAAGAAGTTTTTAAACAAGCACAAAATTGCTTTTTTCAGGCAGTCACTATCTGTAAAGAACCCTACCTAGATCAAGAATGCACAGGAATCCATATTAGTAGACATCTCTTTCGAGTTGATTGTGGTGTAGCAGAGTTCCTCTTAAAACAATATCCAAATGTGTATTCAGGTTTGTCCTGCATGCTTCCCTTTATCAAGCCATCAGGCTTAGCTGCACTCATTTWGCACTGGTGCCAATGATTTTACAAGCTGCCTCAGACGCTGAATGCCCCACAGACACTGGCAACCTACAGTAAGCCCTACAGAATAGGGAACTGCTCTCATTCCAATTTTACAAGTAGGGGACTGAAGCAAAAAGGACAAAGAAGGCTGTGGCTTCCTTCTCCATGCAGGTTACCGAGTACTTCCTTCCATGATGGCTCTCCCTAACTACTTACCAGGTACTCAGCTCAAGTGAGGGAGGCAGAGCATGGCTGTAAGTGGCCTACCTAGCTTTGGAGAGCTGAGCTGTTTTATTTTTGTTGTATACTCTAAGGCACTATACATGTGCTGAAAGAAGCAATCCTGCCTTTCATGCAGCTGCGGTGAACCAGACTGGGAACTGATGTGGGGAAAATGCACCTTTTTTTTTAGGTGTTATAAAGTTTGGGGATTGGCAGTCAGCTGGGGTGATTATTTTGCTGGAGGGGCTGCCTTATGCAGGCTTCACCAGTTAAACTATGGCCTCAGTTTCAGGATACTGTAACATCTTCCAGGGATAGTGACAACCAGAGCAGTATCAGTTGTGCTGATTCATCCGCTTTCTATTCTTATTCTCCTATATAGCATTTCAGGAAACAGTCTATATTTATAAAAATATCTATGGGTGCATCAGAATTGTGAACTTCCACAGTTCCATGATTTTAGTTCTATATATGTTTCTACGTCTACATATTGAACAATTAGAATTAATAAATTACCAGCTAACCATGGCAAACCTCAGTTTAGATGACCAATGTCCAATTGCTCCAGAGAAGATACATGTTTTCTTCTGGATTATCCTGCCTATACTGCTGCTTTAGATGTTTTAATTGAGTTAACTAGTTTATTTTGCACTTCCTTCAAGGATTCCTTATGGGCAACTGAATTCTAACAAAGCTAATTATAAGCTTCAGAAGTGAACCCTTCCAGTACCTTTGATACTTTGCCAATTTACACATCTTCTCTGACTTTTTTTCCCTATTGCTGAGAAAGTAAGGTACATATTATTAAACTCCCTATTTTTTTGTTTGTCTATAGTCAAAATTCCTTCACTGAATTTCCCATCTTTGGAATCAGTGTAGTTTGAAGAATTGTCGTTTACTAACCCAGTTCCAATCCCACTGAAGGGCAGAGTGACTCTGTAGAAAAGCAGTGCTATCTATACTAATAAGCATTAGTGACACTCAGGAAAACTGGGTCTTCTGAGTAGACTCTGCATGTTGCCTGTTCTCTCTGCCATTCAGCACTAATGAAAGAGTTGATGACCTTGCTGCAGCTAACAGCTGCTGCAGGAAAGGTTGCAAGGCTATTAAATTAGGAACGCAAATACAGTACATTAAGACTAATTGAGCATGCTGATTCCTGTTGCGACTGTGATGTTGCTGGTTTGATAATGACACCTCTGCTGAGAGTTTCTGAAGCATTCCAGAGTTCTGGCATAGAAGCAGATGAAAATTTCGGAATAGCAGCAGTTTCTGAAGTAATGTTAATGGCAGCACTGACAGTTCTGGTGACAATCAAACAGGGAAGAACAGTCTGCTAAAGATTACCAAAATTTCCAGGTCTACTCCGCTATGCTGGATTGCCATCAGAGTAGTGTGGCAAAGTGGGTTGGAAGGAGCCTTCAGGATTCACCTACCCACTGCCCCTACCCTGCATTCCTGGGAATTATTTGCTGAGCAGCTAATGGGGACTTTTTGAGCTCTTAGGCAATCTACTGAAGTTCTGCACTAGTCCCATTCCTCCAATGGAAGGGGAAAATGATATCTCCAGTACATTTGGTTCTTCAAAACACTTTTTATTTCTAGACCATATTATGTCAGGATAACTGTTGTTTCCCTTGAACCAGCTGCTTTCCATCCAAGATTGCTTTTTGGGGAGGAAGGATTGATTCAGAAGCTTCAGGAATGGCAGGGATTCCATCAGCAGAGAATGAACCACACTACAACAGCATCGCTAAGCTCACAGCATCTTGCGGTCTTATGCTTTTGGAAAGAAGCAGCAAAAATAACAAACCCTACAAGTTTCTAGTGGCAAGAATTTCAGAGAGGAGGAACTGTTCTCTTTCAAACCTATTTGAGTTCTGCTGCAGAGAAAGGACTGAAAGCTGTTGCTGGGTCCTCTCTTCGTACTCTTATGAGCAAGTTAGAAATACCCAATTGCTGAGAAGTATTCAGTTGCTGAGAAGCCCAGCAAGGTGGACACAGACATCCACAGGACCATGGAAAAAATGGCTTAGCACACCATGACTTCTCTCTCTGTCCTCACCTGAGTCCTTTCTCCAAGACATCCAGAACGTACGCAGCTGTTGCATATAATTGCAGCTTGGCAATTATTTCTTATTTAGTGACTTTGTCCAGGCATTACAGTCTGGAGAAAGACTCGCAGCTGGGTGGCACTTGAGTAAGCCTTGTCTTTTTCAGAATGAGGTGATGTACAGCAATTTATTATGAGTTTGATATTGGAATTTCTCTACCAGAGGCATTTACTAGTTCTTTAAAAAGTGAACAAAGGTTATTTTTTAACAAATTTTAACAGCACAGGGAAGCATATATCTCTTTCATGGGTTGCAGCTCTGTGTTTCTCAAAACTTTTCAGATTTTAGCATGAGTGAATAGATAAGGTCAGTCAAAAATGATGGATAGTTGGGAATGTTGAATAGCCACATTCTTTTACAGATTATCCACTGCCTCTTCTCCACCATGAGGCACTTCCCACAGCAGACTCCTCCTCCTTTCCAGCCGTAACTGACAGGAAATGTAGTATATGTGTCAACAAATACAGGTCTTGTAGCATTTGGTTTCACAGCTCTGGAATTTACCAGAATCTGAGATACTTCCCTCACAACAGTAGGGAGGGGAATATTTGTTAAGGAAAATGGTTCTTGTGATGCAGAACATCCACATTGTTCATTTGCTGTATACTTTGGGATTTGTTGTGTCTCTTTAAACTCCATTATGAAACTACACCACTGAAAACTAAAAAACATGGTAGATTAATTTCTGTGGAACTGGTGTTGATACTGTGAACTGAATGACTTCTTGAGAACCTTCAACTTTGTTTTCTATTATTTTATGCCAATGCTTTCGTTAAGGAATTTTTTTACCTATAGAGGAAATAGAAGAAAATTCTGAAATTAAAAAAATACTAAAAATAAAAGATCTAAGATTACTTCAGAGGTACCCACGGGAACTGTTGTTTGGGTTCCTTATGGCATACTTTCCTGTATAAGTGAGTCTCCTTGATTCAAATAAAGCCCCAGCTGACTTTTATGGTCTCCCATCCTGATGAATCATTTGAGGTTACACTGGGAGTACCCACATGAAATCCATACCGGGAAATGGAATCATGCTTGGGATTCTGACCCAAGGAAAACAAGGAYACTTGAGACAGTGAATTATCATGAGGTTTTACATTAGGGCTTCTTAAATAAGATGCTTTTGATTACTGAAATATTTAATTTCTCCAAAAATTAATTCTTTTTTGCTTTTCAGGATTTTTTTTTTTTTTCCAGAAAAAAATGTGGGATTTGCTGCTGTTCATGATTTTGACAGAAAACTTTGAATTGAAATCTTTTAAAATTGTTTTTGTTCAAAATTTTCACACAGTTCTTTTAGCCAGCAGGAAGTATCTATGATGATTAGAGCACTGACTTTTTAGTGTTTCCTAGAATATTGTTTTCCYTGCTTTTATGCTCTTAATACAAGGGTGTGATGGTAAGCGATACTGACTGTTTGTGTAGTCTGTTAGTTAAACTGAAAGGTTATCTTACATTCATAAATAGATAGTTGGAGAACATGTTGACCAAGAGTAACACCTAATTTTTCACATGGTAAGTGATAAGAAAAAATTAACATTGAAGCAAAGACTTGCTGCTTAGTCATTATTTTCCACTTTCCACCTCGGCTTTTTTGATTTGGCATCAGTTGCTCAGCACATTTGGCCATGCTGAATCAGAAAGGAAACAGAAAGTGATGAATTCCACTTGCTGGTGCATCTTTCCTATTCTGCCAGTTTTCCAGGCAGTGTTCAATCCACTGCTTACAAAGCAATTTTATTCTGGGGCTTTGCAGATAATGATGAAGAAAGTTTGAATACATATTTTAAACTGTAGTTATGTGGGACTGATTATTCAAATTGAAGCACAGATTTTGAAACCAGGTATGTATGTGTTTAAATCCAGTACTGTAGTCTTGTTAAGACCAAAATTAATGGATTTTTTAATATAACCTAAAAAAACCCAAAAGACATATATTGAATATGAAGGGCAATGTGACTCCACAAATCTAATAATACGCTCTGATCCCAAACTCATACAAAAAGAACAAGGAGCTCACAGATTTGGACTTTGAAATGTTGTCTCCAACAAGGAAACTGAAATTCTGCAAGCTCTACTTAGAATTTGAGATTTTTGTATTTTATTTGTTCATTATCTTAATAATGCACAACAGCTCTCCAGGGGTGTCCCAGGAGAAGTTAAACAAGAACCTGCTTTGTGGAATCAGTAACAGGAAGAGTGGATCACATTTTGGATTTTGTTTCCAAGCTGAGAACTTGTTGTGGAGACAGAAAGTTCAGCCTAGAAAAAGTTCTCCTATGGCTGAAAAGTGATTTATTTATTTTCTAACGTGACAGACAAAACTGATGACATGCACAGCGAATAACCTCTAAATCTTTTCAACCAGGAGAACAATGACTGAAGAATTATGCAGTTCCTCACAGATTCTGTTTATTCTGCTTTTAAAGAAATTTTCTGGCAAGTTGAGATTTTATCCAGTATGACTTACATATGATTTGATGTCTGTCCAAAAATCAGTGTGAAATCATAAAGTTGTATTGGTTTTATTGTGATTTTAAATTGAAAGTAGTAGTGGGATTCATCTCTACAATCCCCTCCTTCCCCCCAAAGGTCCTCATTTTCATGAATATTTTACATTCCTAACAAATATGAAAAAAGACTAACGTTCACACCAAAAACTTATGTTTCAATCTCCAATTTTTCAATGGTTCCATACTAATTCTCCTGATTTAAAGACAAGCTGGTCATACAAGACATTACTTGACATCTGCTGGAGCATCTTATGGGGATCTGTAGCTGCATCTGCATTATACTTTGCTTTGATACAGTACTGAAGCTGTATGTAGTGAATTCCTCCAACTGTCCCCAGCTGTGCATTGGTTGATTTGGCTTGTAGAGCAGTTGGATGTATGCAAACCCAGTATTCTTTTGATGAACATTAAACCAGAAGCTGTGCTTCTGCTGTGCATCAAGCGCACCCCAACCCCTAACAGACTAAGGGTCTRAATCAATGACCATCCTTTGGACAACTTCAGTCCACAGCCAGGGGGACGGATAAAATCTGATCTTAAGTAAAAGCCCTGTACCATCTTGTATAGCTATATAAGACAGGCATTGATTGCTTCCATGCTGAGCCACTTCTCTTACACCCAAGTACTTGCTAAAGTAGACATTGCCTCTGATTCTTCACTTTCTATGAAGCATTTTAATCTCCTTATTTTCACCTCTTACATGCCTCTGTGTTTCCCTTTTTTTATTAATACATACACTTGCCCTCTGCCATAATAGGACATATATTTTCTCATTTGTTCTTGGAAACAAACCAGTGGCCCAAACAAGTTCTCCAGTTTCCAGTTTACATGTGCTGTCTAAACATAATTTATCACTTTCCATTTTTTCTTTTTATCCTTCCTGGAAGGTTTTGCTTATCGCTTTTATGTCTTTGAAATGCCCATTTCCCTGTTAAGCGGAGTGGCACGAAATGAGGAAGCTGCTTGCTTATAAATTACCTTCTTCCCTTGACTTAACTTTCTAACACATTTTGCAATAGCTGATGTTCAAAAATTCTTTGGGAACATTATTACAAGGGACCCTCAGCGGATTACTCACGGAGCTTAACACATTACATATTACAGTATAGCATAAAGCATAACAAAGGCATAATTCAGGAAATGTTGTTAAATGTTAATATGCTTCAAGTAAAACTGCAGCAAGCCTTCATCTCTGCCCTTGGCTGGATTTTGTTTATATGTCACTCATACATGGCTATAGTTTGTGTAAGAAGTTTGTTCTTAGACCTTTTGTACTGGTTTTGCTTCAATCTCCTTCCCACGTTATCTTTTTAGATTATCGGACAGTGTAATGAGGTGTTAAATCTTTACGTGGGTTCAAGAGAGAGCTGGACAAATTGCCAGAAGACAAATGCAAAATGCAGGATGTGGAGTGATAGTTGGGAGAGGTATTATACCTGCTCTGCCTGCTCTTATCCACTCTCAGGAATCTGCTTCTTATCACCCAGGACCACTTCAGACACCTTGGCCGTCCTGTGGATGCCCTGGTTGCCTTGACAACAGTAGGCTCTGCCAGTGGTTATCAGCTGCAGCTCCAGCCCTCTCAGCTCGTGCTTTCTCACGAAGTGAGCCAGTGACTTTTTTACTCCCTTTCCATCCTTCAGAGTATCTCTAGGGAAACCCTTCTACCCTTTCCCCCGCATCTTTAGAAGCAGATAAACAAAATCCCTTTAGGGAAGAGACATTCCTTGGACAGGAGGAGGTGGCCTACATTTAGCAGTGGATGCAAGATTTTTTAGTTTTGTGCTGTGTGGCTACTTTTTAATTTCTTACAACCATATTTTCCCTCAGATGCTCTGGAGCTTTTGCATTCATTTGTATATGCAAAAGTTGCAGTTTTGTATATAGTGGTTATAAAGTGGTACCAGCCACAGCACATTCAGGTACTGGTACAGCCCAATGACAGACAGGTTGCACCTGATATTGTTAAAGTTGCTTTGCAAGTTTTAGATTGGTCTTGCAGCAATAGCTGGAAAGAGAGGAGTATATTTTCAGACATGCTGGGGCCTCCCTGCTCTAGGAATTTAGAAATGTGCTGAAGTTAGGGGAAAACTCTTCCCTCCTGCTGTGTTGGAATGCAGAAAAAACAAACAAACAAAAAACAAACCTAAAAAAACCCAAAGCCCTCACTATTTTTAGTTCAGGACCAAGCTAAAAATGCTGGCTACAAATCCATACAGAGTATGTGCAGGATTTTTTGAAGGAGAGCTTGTGTCCTTTCCATTGTTTGATCCTCGGGGCTTTTCTTGTGGGGAAATGGGAACCCACGGCCCGAAGTGCAGATGTTGGGACAGCAGCATTAGCCAGTCAGTTGCTTTACTAAGTGCCTGCTGTCCTCCTGAGCACCAGCAAGGAACAACAGGAACTCACGAAAGCATTGCCTGCCTCTACCGAGTACGCTGATCCGACACGAGTCTGCTCATAATACGAGTTAGAAGAATCACGTTAGACCCAGTTAGACCCACAAAGCGGTGATCTTCTCAGCTAACTTTAGCAATCCACAAGTGAAATGTCTAGTCTTTTTTCTAAGTTCCCCTTGTAATCCAGGGAACAAGATTGTCACCTCCAGCTGGGGATGCATTCCACCTGCAAGTGCCTCTTTCCCTCTGCCTGCACAAAGGGGACCTGAAGGACTGCCTTCCATGCTTAAGAAATTCCCACCAATCCCAACAATGGGAGAAATACTCACTCTCATTAAGTTGCGGGGGGCGATACTTTAAATCAACCTTATTCTAGAGGTGTCTAGGACAATTCTGATATTATTGGGGTGGCGGCTGTGTGCCTGCTGTCACATCCCCTCATTTTGGGTGCTCAGTTTAGACACAGCAGCTAGTAAGGTGCCAGTTCAAGAGCCTGAGACCCATCTGATCCCAGCTGTCCGGCACTGCCAGGCCCTGCCTCTCTGTGAAGAGAATCAGCTGCTAATGTGAATATTTGGAAACAGCAATTTCTGTCATCCCAGCAGCACCAGGCATAATTTCAGGATTTCTTTGAAAAAATAGTTGTGTTCAGTGATACAGCATCCACATCCAAATTAAACACTGTCAAGAGTTTTGGGGCTCAGGTCTGTGGCAGATTGAGTAACTTGTCCTCATGTAAGCAAAAAGCCTCAGAAAGAACTCAAAACCCATGGGATTTCCCAACCTAGCAAGTGCTTTGCTAAATCAGTGCAATACCTTTGTATATTGACATCTTGTTCAGATATTTAGTATTCTATTTATCTAGAACAACGTTACCATAATCTCTGGGACAGAAGCATATAATTTCATCACAGTGTTTTAAGAACCTACTTTCAATAATCAGGCTGATTTAGAGTGAGTGCAATAATTTAGGTTTTACTTAGTTGGTTATTGCTGAACCAAGTCAACGTGACATATTTATTCCCTTTAATCATGTCAGTGTTATGTTGACAATTAACCTTTGATGATTCAAAAGCCTTTTGAAATAACCAGTGGCACTATAATGCTATATTTGGATCTAATTAAAACTTTGGTTCTGAACATGATTTTTCCTTTAATGCCAACTGCATTACTATATGTGTTACAAATGCAATCGTATAATTGAATGGATTTGAAGTAGTAGCTTAAAAAGAACAAATGGACAATCTGAGTGGGAAAACACTTCAGGAAAAAACGAAGTGGTAATTAGCTGGCTAGCACAGCATTTTTGTATTATTTTATGAAAAGGAGAATGTTGCTGTATTTTGCATTTTATTTTCATGATGTCACCTCTGGCTTTTCCTATTTATACACCTTCGCTCCTTGGACTAATCTAAATCTAAATCTAAATCTAAGTCGTAATCTAATATACTTTTTTTACAAAAGGAGATTTTTTTTATGCTTATGACTGCTAATCTCCTTGGAGTGCAAGTGACTGGTGGGTTGGAGCCAGTTCTAATTGAAAGAAATCAAATGCTCACTTTGGCAGATATGCAGAAGGCTTAGCTATTATTCTGTATTGTTACCATTGTTAATTGTTTCCTTTGTTCTAATCTTATCAATTCTTATTTTTTCTGAAATGAGACAAATCCAATTCAATGATTAAATTGGACAATGTAGTTCATTTACGTATTGTATATACTTGTACGCATGTAAAAACCACACGCATACCTGTATATACACCTTCCCCCAATAATCTACATCATGAACAAATGAATGCTTTATCTGGTAACTATAAATTAATAGTGGCTGTAGGATATTTTTTGAATATATGTTCCTCAGCAAATATTAGCAAAAATAATTTTTGAATGTGCGTTTGTTAGCAAACATCAGCACCCACATTTCATTTAACAAAAGTAGGATAACAACAAATTAACGGAGCACTCGCTTCAATTTAATTGCTTCCCTCTCTCACGCGGTCTGACTGGAGGGGTCAGTAAGCGAACCGTGTGTTCCCTATAACGCAATACCTGTCACTAGACACGTCATTCCCTCCGCCAGCTGCCACCGCCAGTGGGGCCTCCGCAGTGGGGCAGTGCAGCCGGGGGTGACCTTTCCGTCCTGGTGGGGAGGGAGGGAGGGACAGCGCTGCCCTGGCTGAACTTAGGAAGCAGAGGTGGCTTGATTTGAGTGCCTTCCTCTACAAAAGCTAATGGCACCCGAGTCATGAGGGCAGGCAAGTGAGAGAGAAAATGGGGCTGAGTGGTGATGTGCTGAAAGGATGTTTCCTTTCATTGCAACAGGCAAGGCACTGAGTCAAAGTTACCATAAAGATGAGAGCATCACTTATCGCTTCTTTACAGGTATTATATGACTTTTCCTATATTGATGCTGTCCCATTTGCCTTTCTGTGTCTTCTGTACAGATTTGGTACTTGCAGACAGGGAATTACTGCCTGGGAACAGTACCCCAAAGAGGGACTGAGTAATTCCCATGTTTTTGAGTGGGGGTTCACTGGGGATTGCAAGAGCTGCTGTGCAACTGGAAGCAGGCCAGTGTTCCTGGCATTGGCGGGAAGGCTGCCCAGCTGTGTTTCTAAGTGGACTACAGTGAGCTTGTTTATTCGTAACTCTGTTTTTCTGAGGGAGGCATAGTGCTTGTAGAGCAGAGGAATGAGGAGAACTACTTTTGAGTCACCATCTTAAGAAACCATCTTTCTCTTTCACTCAAAGATACCAGTTGTGTAGGTCTCTTGTGGTCTAAAAACATCCATTTGAAGGCCTCCCAGATTTTTCCTCTAACAGGAGACACCGCTGCATCTGCTCAGGAGGCAGGAAGCATGCCTGGTGCATGGTGCCATGTGAGGCGACAGATCTAAGCACCCACTGACCAGCTGTATGTGGCATGCCAGGTGACAGCAGGAGAGTCTGCAGCACTGCATCGCCTAGCCATAGCAGGCCTGTCTTTTTGTGGGACAGAGGAGGGAAAAGCCTGTCTGTCCCCTACGCAGCAGGAATCTTGACAGGCATGGTATGCCTGGGAGCCCCTCTTCATACTGTCTGAAGAGTGGCATGAGAGAGCATCTTTAGTGCCGTAGATGTCCTGCTCAGTGCCCACAGCTCAGGGGTCCCCTTGCTGGGAATGAATGGGGTGCAGCCGTGCAAGTAGTCAGGGTTTTTAAATTAAGTACCTCTGTGTCTCTGCAGTCACTCAGAGGTGCCATTGCAAAAGCAAGAAATACAGGTCCCTCTCAGATGGCCAACACTGTTGTAACAGTGATTTAGGCAGTGAGAACTGTCATATAAACCAGCAAGAAATAAATCTCTCCATGCTGCCTCATGGTGAAATAAGTATTTGCTCCCGGAGTGTGGTCTTTCTGCTAGTGACTGGCAGCAGCAGAGCTGCTGTGAATAGAGGGCCCTGGCATGTCAGTGAAAAGCATTATAGCAAGGTGTGACTGTTAGGTACTGTGCTAAGTACACTTTTACCGCACAAGGACAGATGAGCATAGGTTGTAAGATGGCACATAGCACAGCTGTCACACAGTATTTTGAGGAAACCCCAGAGGGCTTGGACCTTGAAAGACGGTAAGAGAGGATTAAAGAGTGTGTCTTTCTTCAGTGAACTATACTTTGCATAAAACTAGTAACTGCTAGAATAAACAAGCTGTGTAAAAAGATGAGTACACAAATGCAATGTGAAGTTTGAATAATTCTCTTATGGAAGGTTCAAGCTTTCATAGGACATCAAGCATTCCAGGCAGATTTTGGGGACACAGCCTGATAAAAAGGTAGCCACTTGTCCCCCAAATTGCACATAACAATTTGTTTCCCTGAGGTGTCAGAAATCAACTTAGGGGACTGGATAGTCTTGCTTTGACTTGTGCTGTGGTGACTCTTGCTTCACCTCAGCTTGTAATTTCTGGAGAACATAGCAGCTTCAAGATGATTTGGAGGTGTAGGAAGCCTCAGGGAGAGAAACCCAGGGACATGGTCCAAAGGCAGCCTTAGTCATTCAGCTCCCGAAGGGGCACAAGAAAAGGCATTTTTCAGTGATGTAGTTCTAATTAACTCTTCAAAGGCACAAGTGTTACAGTCATCTCATTCAGGATGAAAACTGTGTCTAACGACCATCTGTCAATGAAAACAGGAGAAGCAAGTAATTCTGTGCACAACAGAACTGAAGTAACCCAATTTCCAGTGTCTGTTTCTCCCCATCTCTTCCCTGCTTCCTCACCCCTACTACGGGAATTTTGGTGTCTAATGGAAAGAAAAACCGCCCCTTAATGGGAGCACCAAACACACAACATGATTCCACAAGCTTTATTTCCTTAGACAACAACCACAACCAACTGAAAATAGGCCCTTTCCTAGTTTAAACAGTTGATTACATGCTATTACCAAGGGGAGCAGTGGGGGAGGAAGAAATGCTGCAGAAACATTAATCTTTGTGTATATACAACAGTGGAAGATTAGCATAGCACTTTATCTGAAGGGACCTTCGGATGGGAGTTTACCTGCCTAAAGACCTTACAGTTTATCTCATTGTACATTTCATTTTGGTTTTGTCCCTGATCTTGCTGAGACTGGATAGTGAGGTACCAAACCCAGTGCCCTCAGGGAGCCTAAAATCAACAGAGCTCTGCCCACATGGCCTTGGTTACAAAATTCTAACCCTCTAATGCAATAAGGCATCTCRGAGCCATGTCACAGCAATCTGTTCTGGTTTTATGTATGCTTATAATACAGAATTTAAACTCTTAAAAGATGCAGTTGCAGTATTTCTTTCTCTCTGTGAAAAAATTTAAGTACAGTGAAACCATAAACAGATCTAAATGTGAAGACAAATAGAATTTGCAGTTCAACATTTCTCAACATCAGTCAGGAAGGAAATGTATGAACCCATCAGTGTGCTGAAAGAATTTGTTTTAATTTGTTTTCCATTTGATTCACTTCACATAGTTTACTAATGTTAAAATTCTTGTGCTTCACTGGAGCTGTAGTTTTAGCGTGATCTTTGTACAGTATCTTGTATTGCAAGCTTTGCATAGTATCTACTGCTAGACAAGGGTCCAAAGGGAGAAGGAAAGAGAAGAGATCATTTTCTACAAGACCAGAGGCAGAATGTTTGTGGTTATGCTTTATGAGATTTATTCTTTCACCTCACTTTTAACATCTCCAGTGTTAGTGCTCTGTTTTTTTGCTGTACATTGCTGTATTTCATTACTTGAGACTTTTGCACTCCTTACTTCTTGCAAATTCACTGCTCATGCTGTTATCCTAACTGAAATTGTTTTGTGAACCATGGGAGGAAATCTGTATTATTTCGTTCACAAACATAAGCCCAAAAACCATCTTTCAGGGAAGCCCGAGGATTAGCATGGTACAGTCCATTTCCTATCCAGTCCCTTTTGCCAACTGAGAGAATGCAGATCAGAGTGGCTGGACAGGAGGCAGAAGTTTTGTGTCAGAGTTGGACCAGAATTTGCATTATCTGTACGAAAGTGCAGAGTGGATGAAAAGCAGCACATGCTCTTAAGCCAGAATGTGCCAGTGAGGATGGGGAATGGAAGCCCTGTACCAGCTATTCCCAAGATACTGTTCAGCCTTCAGCATCAGTCATCAAAATCTGCCTGATACATATAGTAATTCACACTGCACTGAAGTTATTTAAATCAATCTTATGAAATTCTGTTGCATAAGAAGTGCAAGAGTGAATTCTGGCTAAAGATTTTGGTTTTCTCCTAATGATAATTTCTAATTTATTTACTTTTTCAAATGAATCAGCTTAATATCTGTAGGGTGAAACTTAAGTATTGCTTGAATATTTATGGTTGATTTGAATGTGTATTATTCTAAGGTATTTGCACAGTGTCCTGAAAGCTGTGACAAGTGCTTTATAAATCAGCAACTTATMATCAAAATCTATTTTTGACTGAGCTCTTGAGCGCATTTTCAAAATCCCTACCTGAGTCAATCAGTTGCAATCACCCAGAGTACACATGAATGATTGATTTTGACATCTGCAATGGTCAGATTATTATAATACAAAACAAAGCACCTGTGCCATTTCTGCCTTGAATGGCTGTTAGGGTAATACCATAAAGTAATGAACTGTCTAGCACAAATGGTTAATGAGAACAGTTAAGCTTTCACAGTCAAAGCAGAATGCTTTGTGAGGAGCAAGGTTTATAAAAAGCTTGTCTTACAATGCATAGCATCATCATCCTATATGAAGACCTATGTAATCATGATTCTCACTTTCAGCTCACAGTACCCAGCACTGTATTTTGCATAATTAAGGTAGCATAGGCTGTTATTTAATGTTGCTCGGCTGGCATACATACTAGTTACAGAAAGGCTTGCTGTAGTAGGAGTTCCAATGCTTGATATTTTTGTAAATAACAAAAAGAAAGTGGTCCAAATCTTTGAGCATAAATAGTTCTGGTCAAGTCAGTGGAGCTGTACCCCATTGGTATCAGCTCAACACATAGCCCATCACATTAGTACTCCTGACAAATATCAATAAAGTAGCAATTAAGTTTTTCTGAAAAGTATGTCAGTCTTTTTAGCAAGTGAATCGAGCATTTTCAGAGTCATTTTTTCTTTTTCTTGGCTTACTAGGAAACTGGATGTATTTCTTACTGGTTTTGTAAGTCTCTGTCTTATGGTTAGGGAAAATCAGTCCTAGCCTTTATAATGGTTGTGCCTGTTCGTTTATGGTTCCCCATATTCCCAGAGTAAATCTGGAAATACAAAAGCACCTATTCTATATCAGATTAATTCCACTTGTTTCCCTTGTTGTCTTTGCCTTTAGGTGCTAGAGCAACATCTTGCTGGGCTTATATTTACAATCAACTGCAACTTAATTAATTCTTCACATCCCTGCATGGTCCTTCCATATGTGACAGAAAGAGCTGCTTTTCATGATGAGGCTTTTCAATAGCAAAATGTCAATAACAATAACAACATTCTATAAAGTCCAGTCAAAAGGGTATTTTAAAACCAACAACATTCTCCTAGGAGAAAGTCCCAACATTGCAGCCAAAAAACATTGGGATACTGTGGGCCTGAAGAAGTTGGTGGTGTTTGAATGAGATTGTGGTTTTCTTGCTATTTCAGCCAGTTTGCCTGTTGCAGGTTATGTTCTTCAGGATGCCTAAACATTGGATATTTTCAGTTAATCCATTTTGCTAGCTGTGTCACATTCTTCAGGCTGGACCCAGACATTTCAGAGAGGAAGAAATATTAAAAGTTTTAATAATACTACTGAAACAAATAATAGAACAAAGAGGCATTTACATAAGCAAGAGTTCATAGAATCATAGAATCATAGAATCATTAAGGTTGGAAAAGACCTCTAAGATCATCAAGTCCCAACCGTCAACCCAACACCACCATGCCCACTAAACCATGTCCCTAAGCGCCTCATCTACACGTCTTTTAAATACYTCCASGGATGGTGACTCCACCACTTCCCTGGGCAGCCTGTTCAATGCTTAACCACTCTTTCAGTAAAGAAATTTTTCCTAATGTCCAATCTAAACCTCCCCTGGCGCAACTTGAGGCCATTTCCTCTCGTCCTATCGCTAGTTGCTTGGCAGAAGAGACCAACACCCACCTCGCTGCAACCTCCTTTCAGGTAGTTGTAGAG